>JAMAMT010000120.1:0-130559 GCA_023630325.1 Syncephalastrum sp. PYS2702
TGGCGCTCCGTTGACGGTCATCCTGGTGTCACAAGTGCAGTCTCAAGAGTCAAGCGTCAAGCGTTCGTTGTGCATTCCATTCCGAGGTCATAAGCCATGACGAGCCGTTTGATGACTGCAGATGCCTACCCTGGAGCTCGCCATCTCCGATTATTTATTTTACTTTTTCCCGGGCATGACTGATGGCCAGAGTATATCTCTATGAAGGCAAGTACATATTCGTGCATATACCATGATGAAGACGGAAGACTAACTGATTGCTTAGCACCCGTATGGGCCCTTCATCGTCCTTCGATCTTCCATCGTCCTTCGGTTCTCCGGGCGGAGCATCTTGTCTAGGGCCGTATCTGCAGACCGCCACACTCACAACCATTGCCATGTCTTGTCCTACTAAAGTGTTATCATCCACAGGCAGCCAGGCGGTTCTTCAGACCGCAACGCTTGATATCGGCTGGTTCAAGTTTCATCAAGATCGGGTGGCAGCGAGGCGGAATCAAGAGACGGGAACGATTGGACTGTCACGCCCGCTGAGGGATGTGGTGCAGTTCTGGAGAGATATCGAGAGGCCTGGATCGACATTCCTGGCGTTCGGATTATTCAAGGAATAGAACAGCAGAGCACACACCCAGGTGTGACCCTGTCCAGTCTATGACGATGGCGGTGCGTGCTGGACAGTTGTGGTGATTTTCTGCGAGCAGCGGCTTGACGCGCGGCTCCCACTTTAAGATGGCGGGGCGGCGGTTCCATGAGCGACTTGGCGAGCTCCCCCCAGCCACGGACGATCATGGCGGCAAGGCAAAAGGCATCGGCACGGCTAAGGTGGCGCGGCCGCCTGAAGCCGTCGCGGCGGGCTGGCAGAGGTGCTTCCCCAGCCCCCTTCCGCTCCTTCCCCCTTCCGCTCCTTTGCCCCAGTAAGCATTTGCCTTCGGCATTTGTTTGTTTCAAATAAATATTTTTTGTTCAAAGTATATACTGGTTCTGAGTATTTTGACTCCTTGACTTGCCGTATGTGCTGTCTTGCAGCGAGACGCCACTTGATTTTGAAAATTAGATGTTAACTTGGTCGTCTTGATAATATTTGGTCATTACCTCTGAATCTCAACGCGGCCGGCACTTGTATATCGTGGTCCTTTCACAGGAGTGAATAGGCTAATGACTCTATATATAAAAGACGAGAATATAGGATCCAGCGCCGCTTTCTTTTTGATGACGACCGAGGAAATCGCTTGACCAATTTAAACAGAAGTGTCGCGATCCACCGGAAGAAGAAGAAGAGCCTGACAAGAGCTATTGTAAAGTACCTTTTCTCGAAACAAGAAAGTACTGTACGTTAAGTTTCGCTATTCAAGGCTCCCTTGCTGATCAGATCGACAGAATTAAGCTCGCATCATGGCTACAGAGTTGAAAAAAAAAGCCACTGTACATACAATGGTCCGTTCACTGATATTCATAAGTGTCCAATAGAACAAGAAGTAGCTTCTGTGAAAGATTGATCATGAATAGAGTAGCTGACTGGGCAGCCATGGCTAAAGTAATGATAGGTCATTTAACTCATACCCTCCAGGGCAAATTAAAAAAAGTTCCTGAAGCTGCATTTCGGCCTTTTGAATGCACAAAAACACAGTGTAAAAGATCTATGCTTTGGGTGTTTCCTACTAGAGAAAGTCCAGTAATCACGGGTACGCATATAAAACATGTTATATGGTACTGATGTATAACCAAGATGTATGAAAATCTGGCGTAGACGACGTAGATTAGAGAGGTTATAGCTGTATACGCAAGCAGAATTATATTAATGATAATGAATGACCATTAGGATATTGAAGTATATATTATAAAGTACTGACGGATTCGGCGAGTGATTGTCGATTCTTGAGGAAAGTGTGCGACACGGGTGAGGAAGGCACGGATTTATGAGCGGCCATTTCGTTCGCGACAGCGGCAGCGGCCGCGGCCAAAGCAGCGGCTTCCGCACGCTTTCCTTCTTGGCACTGACGACGCAGGGCACGCTCCTTAGCTTCATGGATCTCGAGTTGAGCGCGGCCAAAGGAAGACGAGAAGGACTGGATGATGGCAAAGAACTCTTCGGGTTTGATGGTGGCGGGGTCTTCACCATAATAGACGACGAGGTCCCTGAGGTTCTCATCAAGCTCCTTGGCCATGTTTTTGAGGTTATTGATGACCGGCTCGGCTTCAACCGTAAATTCTTCCATAGATTCAGCGAATCGATCTATCTGAAGCATGGATGTACGGCGGCGCTGTTGCATACTCAGCTCGTCCTTAATTTGAGTCAAATTGGCACTCAATGAGTTGACAGAAGCAAACAAGGTGGGTGGAGAGACTGGGGCAGCGAGGTGAGTCTCATGAATATCCGTACGCTGTGATACTTACTTCTGGAAGCTTTCTCGAGGTGTGCGATGTCCTGACGGAAATCAATGACGTCGTCGCCTGATTTAGCGAGGAAGTGAACGAGATAGTGGAGTAAAGTTGGCATATTGCTGACGCCCTCACCCTCGGCGCGTGTGTCACGCATCTTGAGCAAAGCGTCGAGACGGAACCCACGGGCGTTACCACGAATGGTCTGGTCGTTCAAGTAGTTACCAATGGCTAGCACGGTCTTCAGCACCTTTTTGAAGCGTAAGCTGTCCCTGAGCTCGGCGGTGGCGAGCTGGAGAACGTCCAGCTGAGGAAAGATCTCCTCCAATTCGCGCTTGAATCTCCGTCGGAAGATCATGCAGCTGACACGCTCCGCCAGTCGCGGAATGTACATGATGGCTCGGAAGTACCGCTCAGCGTTGCCAAGTTGGTCCACGTCGCCTTCGTATTCTTTGACAATCTCGAGTTCTTCCTTGGTCGGGATGTACTGTCGGATCGCCACAAGGTTATCAATCGTCAGCTTGTTGTCATCAATGTTCCAGATCGCGTCGCGTATTTCGGGGTATGTCAACTTGATACGAGCAAGCATGATAGCAATGTTGTTGGCCCGGTTGAATTCGAGGAGGGTGACAACGCTCGGCTTGCGTACAGCAGAATCATTGGTAGGCTTTGAATTGGTGTTGTTGTTGGAGGGTGACTTTGTCTTCTTAAATAGACGCTCAAGCTCAACCGTATCAAGTTGGACATACGGCATTGCGAACGCGCTAGGTCGCTTGAGGCTGCCAAAAGACGAAGGTGTGTCAACGGACCAAGTGTCGTCTTCCTCCTCAGCATCGCTGTTACTGGTTGTGCTACTCGTGCTCAGTGAAGGTGTTTCAGGGAATTCCGGTGAGAGGATCTCTTTCCACACGGTGTGCTGGATGCGTTCGCTGGGAAGCTTGGACCAGAACAGTTGTTTCATAGTTATTATGGGCTGCTGTGTCTGGACAGTCTGCCACTGGGATCTGTGCTCAGATTGTTCGTACATGGGCTCAAGCGATGACGAAGGCGATGTGGGCGACGTGACCGGGTTGTTCTCATGCAGTGATTGCAGCGTAGGGAAGGCCAAGTTCAGGGCCAGAGGATGGAGGTACTTGGACGTGCGAGCGCTTTGCCGCTTGCGCACAGGCTGAGCGCGCCGCATGGCCACCTTGGGCAGTGGCTGAGGCACTGAGGTCATGGGCGGCGGTGGCGGCGGCGGCGGCGGTGGAGGAGGAGGTGGTGGTGGGGCTGGAGCCGCTGTAGGCGCCGAAACTGCCACTGGGCAGTGAGTAGCGGAGGCTGTGGTCATGCTAGGCTTTGTCTGTTTGTCTTGTTCAAGTGGTTTATCCATCTGGGCGAGACGGCTCTCTCGGTCGCGCAGATCAGCTTGGACTTTGTTAAAATTCATCATGAGCTCGTTCTTTTCTCGGCGGATCTTGGCCGTGGTATCCTCGCTCTTTTGCAGCGATTCTTTCAGCTCTTCCACCATGCTGCGTAATCCCTCAAGGTCTTCCTCATAGCCATCCTTGACTTCATCCGCCTCTGCAGTTGTGTTCTGCTCTGTGGACAATTTACCCACAATAGGCTTGATCGAACGTAGGAATGCTTGCAAGGGCTGCTGGAGCTCACCTAGAAGAAATAGGAGCATTAGCTTTGGTAAGTAATCATGCTGCAGTAAACGAGAAACCTGTGGACGCAGCCGGTTTAATACTGGTTGCAAAAAGGCTCACGACGCTCCAGACATCAAATACAAGTCTTCATGAATCTGGGTTAGTGTCATGTACGAGTCCGCGGAGGGATGCAGGGATGCTTTCTGCGAAGCAAGGAGAAATTACCTGCGGTCGCTTTTGATCTTTCCGGTGCCAAGCTCAAGTAAGCTGCTGATACTGTCGACGACGAGAAAATAGATTTCTGGGTCACCCGAAAAGCGGCCCAGGGCCTCGTTGACGAGTTCATCTGGTTGCCTATAGAACGTATATTTACAAAAGTGAATAATATAAGTACCCTATTCAGCATAGGTGTTGCAATAGAACGTACAGCTGAAGCACACTTTGACGTTTGCTTTTCTCAAACTCTCTAATGAGATCGAGATCGCTTTCTTTGGCATCAAAATAGGAGCGAATGACTTGCTTTAGCTCTGGCACATCGAGCCTGTTGAGATGCTAAAAATGGTGATTTAGCCGTCAATGTTTACGAAAAAAAAAAGTTTGAACCTTACCGAAAGATGGGTATCAAGTCCTCTGCGTTCCAGTTCAGTTCGGATATCACGGCGCGACTCTATAGTCTCGGGCGTGTTTGCAATCGCGTTGAACAGCTTGATACCCGCAGTGTGGCAGCGCACGACATCTGTGTGGATGGGTGACAACTCCTTTTGTTGGATAGGGAGAAGTGTAAGGCGCTGAATAAGACGCTCAAATCGATACTGCTCGCCTGGGATCTCGGACAGGACCGTCAATACGCCTTGGTGACCAGGTAAGGTCAGGGACAGGCTGACGACGAGTTCAAAGAGATGGACACACACTTGGATCGCCAGCCGCACGAAGTCCTTTGCATCGGTTGTCCCGTCCTTTGTAAAGTACGACACGTGCTGTTGTGGCTGCGCCTCGTCCGCTGGGGCCGTCGATGTTGTGTGGGTCGACTGGAGGGTCGCAGCGGCGAGGCCGGCAAACAGAATGAAGACAAGGTGGCGCAAGATCGGAAGACGCATCAACAGGTGATGTGATCCGGGCTATCCAGGCGTGTATGGTGAGTATTGTGTATGAATGCGGAGTATGCGTATTGGGAAAAAAGTAAAAAATAGGTCAACAATAAAAGGAAGGATGACGGACTCATGCTGCACAGGGACTTATATTTCCCCTGCATGATTTAACCGGGAGAAAAGGGGTATAAAAAAAAGGTTGACTTATACCTCAGTAGCTGCCAAGCTGTTGAAGCACTGGATACACTCAATCAAGCAGCTTTCTTCCGATTCATTCATCCGTGCGCGTTTCCTATGCGGAAAGTCTGCGTTAATAATTCAGCATAAGCGACAATTGGGAAACAATACCTTTTCTTATTGAGACGCTCGAGGACGCTCTCCAACGCGGACAGACCGTCATGACGACGAGAAAGAAATTCATTAATGAAAGCAACATTATCGCTCGTCAAAAGCTTGCGAAGCGAGATCAGATGTTTGGCGAGAGCATCCAAAGGCGTGTTCTTGCTACGGAGGCGCTCGGTAAAGAAGTAGGGACTGTCGGTCTTGTTGGTCCGCCGATCATCGGTCAAGGCTGCCAGGTGATTACCATCCTTCCGGGTTAAACTGTTGAAGCGGGTTGAAGGGTGAGGTGATGGTGTCGGACCGATGGTATTTGTAGGGGTCGCACGAGGCAAACCAGTGCGTTTATCGTCCAGAATGAGCCATGCCATCGGGTCGGACGTCTCGGGCTGGGCGAGGGCGTCAAACTCGAGAATCATGGAGCCCACTTTAGAGCTACGGTGATCGAGGTTGCTTGGCGCACGGCGGCGCACGCTATTGAACTTGTGAGCGGCCGCGCGAACATCCTGTTGCTGACCGGTTGGCGGCAGGAGGTTACTTTTCTCGAGCGAAGGCCGCATGGTGTTCCGTGGAACGCGAAGTGAACGCGGTTCGAACGGTTTAGGACGTATGGGTGACGAGGCTACAGGCGTAGGCCCAGCTTTGTGTGATTTGGTGGGCGTTTTCTTATTCACGAACTTGTGCTGCTGCAGCAGATATTCTTGTTGATCCTGCGGAAGTTGTCGCAACTTCTCACGTTGGGTATCCTGCATATTAAGCTCATCCTGATATAGATGCGTCAGCTATAACTGCTCTCAAGATTCATGCAAAAAATATTCGCTTACAAGGAGCGCTTCGAATAGAGTGGTATGTTCTGCAGATTGACCTGCTTCACTACTTTTGTCGTCGGTGGTGGATATGTCTACCTCCGATTCCTGGCGCTGCTGTCCTGATTGCTCAGGTACGGATAGGACAGGTTGTGAAACTACCAATGTATTCTGCTGTTGCTGTTGCTGATGCTGCTGATTATTATTGTTATTATTACCACCGAGCCAAGCCGGCAGCATTTTTTTGCCAAAGCGTGAGGAAGCACTTTTGCGCAGAGTTGGCTGCTGTGGATGTTGTTGGGTTTCATTAAGTTTGTTGGTACGGTTGGAGGAAGAGTCCGCCGGGACTTTGGAAGGCCGTCGTTTGGTAGGAATGGAAGGTTCATCCATTAGAGAGGACGGTTTACTGGGTATAAGCGAGCGTGAGCTGGAGTCACGTTTGAGAGAAGCATTGCTGTTGGTTAAACTACTGGATGAACCGTTCGATTTAAGTGAGGAAGCAGACGGGTTTCTTCGGGCAATAGGGCGTATAGATGGTGGTGTTTCATTCCGCCTTACAGCATTGGATGTGTTGCTGTTGGGCATGATGATAATGATAAAAAGAAGGGAATGGAAAGGGAATGGAAGGGGATTAAAGAACGGTGAGGATGCGCAGTAGATGCGTTAGGTGATTATAGTAGTAGTATAGAAAGTATAACGTAGAGAAAAAAAGAACAGATATCCCTCTCGGGACCCACAAGAAACAGACATTCAAAGCGTCTTTTTTTTCTCCCTTGAAAGGGAGTGGGAAGATGAACAAAATCATCTCCCGACCCCTTCTTCACGGTCATTTAGCTTGTGCTCTTTTTCACTTTATACCTTGTCTCCTTTATCTGCATTATTACAACCTGGTTTATGTTTTTCCCTTCGTCACCTCAATAATTATTTTCGATGTGCCAGTACTGTTTACACTTCCTGTTCTTACATACATATATTTATACTGAATCCAGCAAGATGTCATTTGCGCGGTGATGTAAAATTACGTATCGTACGGCGCACAGAATCCGTCTTTTCTGTCCTCCTGAAGCGGTGCCTTACCTATCACCCTTGTTGCCCGAGATATGTCTTTTCTCTATCTGCATTGGAGCTGCGCTCCAGCATACTTTTGGAATACACATCCCGCCACGTCAGTGTGCTTCAGTGCGGTAGAAGTACATATATATACAGCAATCCATGTGGATGAACCACATTTTCATTACTGTAAAGGACGTTGCTTGCCTTTTTTGTTGTCTCCTTTTTTTTTATCGCGCCAATCATGATCATCGCTGAGCAACAACAATGAAACCAGCATGGAAGGCATTGTGACAGTAGTGCTATCCATATTTCATGTGATATTAATACTGAACCATCTATCCAATATCAGCGTAGTTCAACTCCTATATAATAATACAATTAGGCCATCGAATATTTCAGGATTTGCATTCTGTATCTTGGTATTCATGTACAGCTCCCATGCTTATATTTTTTGGTACATATGATGATTTGCTATTTGCACACTCCTACGAAGAGTCTCAGCTCCATATATATGACATGACTAGAGCTATGTTCTGCGCATTCGGTGCGTATGGTTCTTAAAGTATATGTGCCTGGCGCGCTATATTATCATAATACTCGGTTGCCCCTGTATTACGTAATTCTACGATGATCCTTTGATGTCATTCGATCAGATATGTAACTTTCAACGGAGCTGTCACTTGGGTGCTGATACTGTCGATCTTCATCAAAGTGATGTCAAATATCAAAGAGAGACGAAGGGTGAGGATTGGGTCGGTAGAGGTACATGTACATATGTATGGGTGCGAATGTTTCTATGAAACATGGTCATCTAATTAGGCTAGTTGTATTTGTAAAGTATATGTAAATATCAAGTTTGAAAGCGAAATTAAATAGAGATCCTCATATTTTTAATATAGTTCATTCAATCGTCGAACTTTTGAAACGACAGGGTCAGATTCCTTCGCCCATTTCCTCCAATCCAGATGTCCGTCACAATCCAGTCACTGACTCAAACAGCAGCCTTCCTTCTCAAAATAACCTTTCCTATTCGATTCGTAGCATGATGAAAAATCCTAAAATAAAATAAAAGAAATAAGCCGAGCGCTGTGGTTTGCTGGACGTTGTTTCTATCGGTCAGGTCTGTTCGCATTCGCGGTGCAACCACCGACCGACGCACAACGTACAACCCCCACGGCTATGGCTATGCACTACATGGTGTTTTCGCGATGGCCAACAGTGCGAGATATTGTAGCAGGGCGACATAACGCCCATCGAAATATTCGGCGCATCGCGTTCAAGGAAAACTAAGGCCACAGCCGCAGCCCTCCCTCCCCCATCCGATTTGGCCAGGTCGCTGAGACCGCAACAACAAAATACCAGGATAACAAAAGACGTGGTTCAGGCATCCCAGTAAGCTGCATAGTGTTTGTCCAATGTAAATAGAAGGAGCCTAGTTGGGAGATCTTCAAACTCCCTTTCAGCCATTTCAGCCAAAAGAAAAGAACACGCCATACGGTCTGTGGAACGTCAAACCTTCTTGGCGCGACTTGCCTCAAAAAATTCTCGGCTATCTTTTTTTTTGCCTTCTTGGGCTGTCCTTCTTTTCTTTCTCTCCTTCTTTCTTCACTACATCGGGTCATGCCACCTTACACGGAAACAAAGGAAGTTGTGGAAGAGGTGCAAGAGCAGCACCCTGACTATCGGTACCCGCTGTACCTGGGTCGCTGGAAACGGTCTATTCCGTACAAGGACGAAGACTTTGCGCGTGATGACCTCGATGAGCCGCATCTGAAACGAAAGCATACCATTCTGCGCGAGCATCCCGAGGTCGAAAAGCTCTATGGCACCGATATCCGGACTCTTTACGTCGCGCTGCTCGTTGACGCGGTGCAGCTCGGACTCGCCTACTACTTTGGCCATAACCGCGCGTCAGTATGGCTGTTTATTCTGACAGCCTATGTGGTGGGTGCCACCCTGACAGGTGTGGTCGGTGTCCTTATCCACGAAGCCTGCCATTGCCTGGTGACGCGCAACAAGATCATGAACCGCTACGTCGGCCTGATTGCCAACGCCTGCTTACCGGTGCCGATCGCACAGTCCTTCCGGCGCTACCATATCCAGCACCACACATACCAGGGTGTCGAGGGCATGGACCCGGACCTGCCGCTGGAGTGGGAGAAACGCCTGATCCGTGGCAATATGCTTTGCAAGCTTCTCTGGATCCTGATATACCCTTTCATGTACGTTATCCGCGGTGCTGTCATGCAGCAACAGCTGGGACACAAACCTTCCAAGTGGGAGTTGATCAACGTCGCCTTCACCGTCTCCGTCGATGTCCTGGTGCAGCGCTTTTGCGGCTGGAAGGGCCTCCTCTACCTCTTCTTGTCGCTCTATTTCGGCTACTCTCTGCACCCTGGCGCGGCTCATTTTATCCAAGAGCACTATACCTTTGACGACGGCCAAGAAACGTATTCCTACTATGGTGTCCTCAACGTCCCTTTCATGAACATTGGATACCACAACGAACACCATGATTTCCAAAAGGTACGTCGGCGTGCCTGAAATGCGGCATAATCCCTTTTTCTTTATTTTTGTTGTTGTCATGCAGCATGCAAGGGCTCACGCCAGTTTTTTCTTGTTTTCTAAAAAAAAAAGGTACCTTGGTCCAACTTGCCTGCACTCCGCTCGCTCGCCAACGAATACTACGACCGCCTGTCGTATCACACGTCGTGGGTCATGGTGCATTGGAAATTCATCACACAGCCTGCGATGGGCCCTCAGTCGCGTCTTATTCGCAGCTACAAGGATTTCAAGCGTGGTCGTGCGCTTTTGGGGCCGATGCGTCTCTTTGAGGAGAAAATCCTGCAGCGCAAACCTAGAAAACCTTCCGCAGCCAACTAAAGGAAAGAAAAAAAAACAGAGGGTGAAGAAAACGAAAAAGACCAACCGAAAATGTCTTCGCTCTCTCTCTGGTCCACTCCCACACACTCACATACACTCACACACACACACACTCTTTCACTCTGCTTGTATTTAATCTCGCTTCCCGTCTCGCCTTATTCTATCCGCTTTTCTCCCCTCCTCTCTGCGTTTTTCTGTATAAAGTTTCTTTTATTATTGTCTGTGTTTACACTGTGTTTACTACATTCAGTACACTGACGTGAGAGGATGGTTGTATTTCTGGTGTGTAGGGGTTACACAGGCGTCAGGGCGTCTATTCAATACGAGCGTTCGCGTGACCTAGAGCGCGATGAGCTGCGTGAGCTGGCAGAAGAAGCATAGGAGGATGACCGCCGGCGACGACGGTGGTATCGATGGCCGCTACCTCCACTGCGAGAAGGATCATGGCGTGAATCGCGTCCGCGGTGACTGGCGCTGCGACTCGGGCTACGATACCGGGGCCGGTGCTCGTCTCGCCCGCGGGGCGAAGGCGACCGCGCATGCCGCCTTGATGAGGAAGACGCTCTTCCGCCGACGCTACTGACGCTCGCACGTCGCTGGTCGCGCAACTGGGCATAAAATGAATCCAGATAGCCTGGCTCCCATCCGTTTTTGTCCACCTTCTGCCCGCGTTCCTCAAACGAGTCTCGCATGTCCAGCTCGGCATAAAACTCGTCGAGCGCTGCTACTGTTGCGTTAGATGGCGGAAGGAGCATCTCATGCGGTCGCAAGAAGGCTGGATTAAGAGCTGTGTAGGGTGGCAATGCACCCCCTGCGAGCGGGACCATGGACCCAGCAGGGAGTTCAAAGTAAGGCTTCGGCGGAGGGGGAGGAGCGGGTGCAGGTGGTCCTGAGAAGGCGGGAGGCGGGCGCATTGCAGGTGGTCCTGGCGGATGCATGACAGGCGGTCCTGGCGGGTAAGTAAATGCGGAGGAGGATGGCAGTGGCGGTGGTGGTGCTGGCATCATCATGGATGACATAGCAGAGGGTGGCATGGGTGGTATGGGCATCGGTCGCATCATGGGCGGTTGTGCTGACATGGGTGGTTGCTGTGGCGGAGGTGGTGGAGGAGCATGTTGCTGTGTGATCTTGTCACGCATGGTGTCAATGGTAGGACGATCGAAGAAGTGGTTATCACCCCATATCCTCAGAACCTGTGCATGCTAAATGAGTCTCTGTGATAGTGCAGATACTCCATGAATTGGGGTCACCTTCAGCACTTTGGTGTGGTCTCCGTCGCGACAGTGATACGCATGTCGCAACAAAGGCACTAATCGAGGTAAGACGCCTGGCTTTACCCATCCGAGCTGCCGTCGCTCACTACAACAACGAAAGCCGATGTTAGTACATCGACTGGAACACCTCCTTCGCATCCTTTGTTACCTGTGGAATAGGATATCATTGATTAGGTAGATGAGATGCAGCCGTTCATTGAAGCCCGGACGGGAAAGAGACAGGGCCACCATATAATCAAGCACGGCCTCTACCTGTTCTTTAGTCTGGCAGCAGTCGCTAAACCATGCTTTGCCGGCCTAGAGCATACATAGGCTGTATCAGACCAAGCATAAAAAAATAAGCTTTTACAAAGTTTCCCTCACCTCGATATTCTTGTGGGAGCACTCGGTCATGATCTGCTTGAGCTGGTATTTGAGATCATCGACGATCTTTGCGTTCTCAAAGACAAAGAGCAGCCGTGCACTGGCCTGTGCAAGCGATGGCACCGGTGCTTCGAGCGTCCGGCCTGGATCCATCGAAGCGGGCGGTCGCGCTACTGGGTAAGAAGGATAATTGGCTAAGGGACAGTGACGGGATCAGCGTGTCAGTCTAGATTGAGTTGAATCCACAGGCAAATGTAGTCTGCTGCTGTACCGTCGTGCCGCTGCATGTCTTTGTAAAGTAGAGAAAGAGAAAGACGTGTATATGCGGGAACCACGTTTCTTTTTGTCTGTATAAAAGTGTGCTGAGATTTGGGTGTTTTCCCCCCGCGTGTATTGAGTAGATAACTCATATTCATACTAAGCTTGTCAAATCAGTGTCTGGCAGAAAAAATAAGTAATACAGTATACAGTATATGGTTCATCAGCTGAAGGGGGCCGGAGATGATGCTGACGTCCGAGTGCTCAATAGAGCTATTAGGGCATATGTAAGCGTCACCATTGTCTATATGGGTGTACGTGATACGTATAAACAGTCTGTGTCAAATTGGGTCACTCTATCCTCCAAAACATGCTATGTGATCACTCGATTACGAGATGCACGAAGATATTCTAAGTATGTCTTTTCTGGACGTACAGGACTCTCAGTGTATTCAGGTGGTATAACAGTATTATAGACGCTTTGTGTTTTCTTTACTGTTGTACCTGAGATCTCTCACCTAGAGGATTGCACAGACATTAAAAGTCTGATATGCATGTGTAAAGTGTTTGTATAAGTATGTGGAGAATCGCACGATCGTGTGGTTTGTGTAGAAAAGGGTGTGCGGTGTTAGCGGAAAGTAGGACGGTAGATACGTAATATCGTGACAGCGTCTGTGTGTGCGTGTGTGTGTATAAGCGATTGTGCAATTGTGCAGTGGTGAGCTGAGAGCGGCTTTCTCCTTTTTTTTTTCGTTGTTGTTGTGTACGTGCGTGTGTGCATGTGTATTTGTTGTGTGTGTGTGTGTGTGTGTTCTGTGTTCTGTGTGTATAGGTGGATCGCAGGAAAAACAAAAAGGAAAGGAACGAACCACCGAACGGGAAAAAAAAGGAAGTCAGATAAAAGAAAAGAGGAGGTAAAGGACGAGGAAAAAGAGAAAGGGTATGTTTAAAGTGATATATCATCAGAAAAGGCCGCAGCATGAAGAAGATGGAGCGGGTGGTTCTTCAATGCTGATGGGAGGTTGTCGCCTTTTGTTGTTTTGCGGCATACTATACTGCTTTCGGTCCACAAGTGTCCGAGTCAAATGCAGAAAAATATCCTCAATTGTACCTATAATTCGATTATATTATTATTATTGTATCCGTTTTTGTCGGTGCCCATTGTACTGAATCTCTTTTGTATTTACCATCATCGTCTTTGGCAGACACTTCATAAAAGGGCGTCTCGGGACCCAAGATGCGCGTGACATACTCGCGTGCCTGTTCTTCGGGTACTTCTCGCCGCGTCGTTCCCAGATCCAGTTTGTTGGCTACCACGACGATGACGAGTTCCTCTGTCATGTTGCGCTTGAGCTCTATAGGAGTATTTTAATAATTAATTAGAATATATGTAGAATCCAAACCGCTTTCATTTACCTTCAATCCATGAATGGAGCTCAACGAAACTCTCTTGAGACGTGATATCGTAGACGAGCAGAGCAGCCTGAGCTCCTCGATAATACATGGGTGCCATGGCCCTGAAACGTTCTAATTTGATGCAAAGGCTGAGAGTTAGACAATCACAAGAGCAACAATAAACCTTCTTCATACCTTGGCCGGCTGTGTCCCATATCTGTAATCGCACTCTGCAATTGTCGACTGTTCTAAGAATAACAAAGACAAGTGGCAAGCGCATATTTGTATAAGCAGGTGCGTCCATATCAGAAACTGACGACAGCCTTACAGCTTCTTTGTCATGAAGGAAGCGCCAATGGTGGAAGTCGAGTTGGGAGAAAACGTTTTTGAAATGTAGCGCACAACGAGGGATGTCTTGCCCACACCTATAGTGCAATGATAAGAAAGAGAAGCAGACAATTGAACCCCATTGCAGCAGTAGAAGCAGCAGTAGTAGTAGTGAAGGGAAGGGTGTTTGGGGTTGCCTTGGCAAAGTACCTTGGCTACCAAGGATGACGACCTTGGCCTCCAACGTCGCAGCCCAGGATCCGTACATTCTATAGGGTGAGGTGCGTAAGGTCGAAGGTAGAGAGGAAAGTGCCTGTGTGTGTGTGTGTGTGTGTGTGTTTGCAAGTGCGTGTTTCGAGACTAGAACAGAAAAAAAAGGAGAAGCAGGCGGAAAAGTGGAAAATATCGACAAAAAAAAAAAAAAAAGAAAGTTGAAGCAAGGCAAAGCAAAGCAGAGTGAAAAAAGCAGCCAAACGGAGAGCGTAAGCAAGGATGCGAGAGAAAGGTGGGAGCGCGCGCGCTATACTTGCATACACATGCTCATATGCTTATACATTTTTGAATAGGGCGCGCTCAGCCAACATTGCTGTCGTGCTCAATAATTGTGTGCTTCTCTTCCCGTCCAATATGCATGGGACTCTCTCTCTCTCTCTCTCTCTCTTAAGCAAGTGCTTTTTCCTTCTGTGCTGCTTTTGCCCCTCATCTGTGTCGCAGTGACAGATGATACACGTTTGAGTGGCACAAAGAAAAGAGTGGAGAAAGAAAACAGGGCGAATGCACGAACAGCGGCGCTTTGTCAAGCCAATCTTTCTTTCTTTTTTTTTTTTTTTTGTCTCTTTTTTTCTCTCCCCTACTGGACCTGTTAATCGCCACTCAACCCCCGTCTCGCCTCACCCCCACAGCCTTTCCTTCTTTTTCCCGTCGCTCCTTCATTGTCCAACCATGACCAAGCCCTGCTCTAGTCCTCTGCTCCTTTCCGCTCCAGGCAAAGTCATTCTCTTTGGTGAGCACGCCGTGGTCCATCAGAAGGTAAGCACACCACATACATCACACCTTGCATTCGACGGCCTGTCATCTCGAACTCAACTGACATGCCTCCAGTTGGCTGTAGCTGCCTCGCTCGGTCTGCGTACGTACATGTACCTCGACCGAAATAACTCGGGCGTCTGCCGCGTCCACTTGCCCGATGTGCAGGTCGAAGCAACTTGGTCCTTGGCCGATATCCCGCGTCTTCAGAACTATGGTAGGAATGTTTCATCCCATGGTGTCCTTTCACTCACACATCCGTTGCTCTGTTCAACTTTATTTCATTGTAGAGGGCCATCCATTGGAAGCCCCTGCCGACTTCAGGGCCAAGCTGGATGGGCTCATGAAAGGTCACACAGAACACGAATCCCAGCGCAAGGCCGCACTTGCCTTTTTGTACCTGATCGCTGTCCTCGCCCCCGCAACCACCGAGCAAGGTCTTGTGCTCCGCGCGCGCTCCACCTTACCCGTCGGTGCCGGCCTGGGTAGTTCTGCCAGCTTCTCTGCTGCCATGGCAACCGCCCTTCTCCTCACCTTTGGCCACATCGCCTCGGCGACCGACCCGGCCTCGCTCGAGACTATCAACGCCTACGCGTTCATGGCCGAACAGGTCATCCATGGCAACCCAAGCGGCCTCGACAACTCGGTCGCCACGTTTGGCGGCGCACGCTCTTTCCGACGCGGCGGTGCCTTTGAGACCCTCGAAGGCTTCCAGTCCTTGGACCTGCTCCTCACCAACACTAAGGTACCCCGTTCCACGAGCGTCCTAGTCGCAGGCGTCGGTGCCAAAAAGACTACATACCCTACCATCGTGGAGCCCATGCTGGACGCCATCGATCAGATATCCGCGCGCTGCAAAGACGCCTTCTTGCGCCGCAAGCAGAACGCCATCTCGCAGGAAGAATTGCTCGCCGAGCTCGAAGATCTGGTGGATATCAACCATTGCTTGCTTCATGGTCTCGGCGTCAGCCATGCCAGCCTCGAACAGGTCCGTGCCATCACCGGCGAGCATGGCATCAAGACCAAGCTGACCGGTGCAGGCGGCGGTGGCTGCGCCCTGTCCATCGTGCCTCATGGTCTGCCCCAAGCGGACATTGAGACTGTCAAGGCACAGCTGGCCAACGTTGGCTACGACTGTTACCAGACGTCCCTGGGCGGTCTTGGTGTCACGACCTCCGTCCTGAACCCTGATCAGGACGAGAAGTGGTTAATGGAGGCCTCTCGTGAAGAGCTCGAAGCACGCATTCTTCTTGCCTAATATCTGTTTTGCTTTGTTCTTTTATAATAATGTCGTTTTTATTCCACGTACTTAATAATATCTTACAATTGTAATTCCTCCTTTCTCACCCTGCTATACCACACAGTATTTATCTAAAACGATCCTTGCGAGCTCGGTGGAACCACTCGTGATATAAATATGGTGTAAATTAAATGCTGCCTCCATCGTAAGATCGGTGTCGTCATAATCATCCTCCTCCATAGCGTCTTGTCCCTCATCGTCATACATGTCTTCAGGCACGACATAGATCTGGGATATGTCTTTGGGTGGTACCTTGCCTTCCTTGGCTTTGGAAGGCAAGCAAAGAGCACGCTCGTAGTGATGCACTGCCAAATGGCTCAAGCCAATGGTATGGAACAACCGACCCATATTATACTCGGCTTCCTGTGTGTTCGGCCGCGATTTGTAGTATTCTGAGAAAAATCCAACCGCTTGCGAGATGGGTGTGTGTCGGTCCGTAACATATTTGTGGGCTGAAAACTGAACCAGAGACACGGATAACCCCAAACAGGCCAGAGGATCCTTCGGTACATTGGCCAGTGAGCGCAGGAAAAAGACTATCAAAAAAGCGTTAAGCACACGTGGGCACAATTGGCATGTGAAGACTCACGGGAAGCACTCAGGTTGTTACGGCCTGCCGAGAGAAGTGAGGCGAGCAAGCAGAGAAGCGACTGATTGGCGTGGGTGGGTGCTTTAACGCCGTGCGCAAGCATGTCGCGCGCCATGGCCAACTCGTGGTCGGTGGGTGCCGTATAGAATTGACGCAATTGCTCTTTATCGTTCGTTTCAGGATCCACCTCAGCGCCTTCAATTGCCTCGTTTAACTTGGCCATGTTTTCCGTATTGACGTCAGGAGTTGGGTTCCCTTCGTTGGAAGCCAGGATGGCGTCGTGTAAGCGCAGCTGACGCGTCACAAACTTGAGCGACGAGGTTGACGAGAAATATCTGGCACCATTGGGGGAGCTGATATGTCCAGAATGTGTCAAAAAACCATCCTATTCATTTACAAGGCGCTTACCTTGATATGGATGCTGCATAGAGACGGTAAGGGTCCTGTCGGACAGAATACGTCATACAGTACCAACGCAAGACTTCAGTGATGATAATATCGTTTCCATTGATCATGGCACAGCCTGCAAATCGAGGATGGTTGGCGCTAGTTCTTTGTTCCCCTTTTTCTCATATCCCTTACCAAGAAGTGCAAGCTTGAGGCTTAATTTCATATCCGGGTCATGATAAAAGACATTGGCCTCTAATGCCTTTTTCAGCACGTCGTACGCGTGTTCGGCAGGCCGTGACTGGGCTAGCATGTACCCATACTAGAAGAGTATCTCGCGTCAGCCACTTGGAATCTTGGCAAGTCCTTTCTCCCGTCTACACGCCTTTTTTCCCTTTCTATCAATCACTTGCCTTTATAAAGATCCGCATCCAATCGCTGAAATGAATGCCGTGAAAATGGCTGGTAGCACGTATCCGTTCCTGTCGTTCCTCCTCCTCCCGCTGCTCCATATCTTCTTCATCCTCTGAGTCGAGTTTGTACTCTCCACTCGCTGTCGCGCCAGTACGTTCACGCAAACGCCTTGCCATCTGGTTCGCTTCGTGATGCACCGGTTCCCTGGCATGTTTCGAACGGGCGGCGTAGAAACCTTTGAATCGCTTCCACTGTACAAGCCCCTGTCAATACATCTGAAAACTCTCAAAATTTCTGTGTGCTTACCCGCATCACGGGGAAGAACGCGCGCGTGCGCAAAAAGAGTTCACAGAGCCCTTCAGCAATGCGAGAGTACTCACGAATCAGATTGCGGTCTGCACCCACGATGTCTGGGCCGAGCAGTGCGTCGACTTCCATGAGCCGGGTATACTCAGATAGCGTGTGTCGCTCTTCTTCGCGGTAAGCTACTAAACGCTCCTCTCGTCGCCGCTGGTAATAGGCCGCGGTTGACTCCTTCTTCGACCTCTTTTCGTTGAAAATGGACACTGCAGGTTTGCCTTCTACTTCGGCTTCCTCGACCGTGGCACTTTGCTGGCGTTCCTGTGTTCGCTTCGCCTGCCGCATCTCCCGGTTCCGCTTCATGACAAAATCAACGAGCTCTAAAGCTTGTTCTTCGCGCCCTTGTTCTTCGTATACGGTCGCCAAAGCCATCATACAGCTCAAGTTATCGGGTTGCTCCTCCAGCACTAGCCAAGCCCGAGCGTTTTTGTTAATTTTCTGACCTCATAGGCGCGCATACGTTATTCTTACCATTGACGTAGAAAACAACGGCTGTCTCGAGTTCGCCAACTTCGTGGTAACATTCCGCTGCCCGCAGCAAAAGATCGATTTCCACTTCCTGTTTAAAAGTGTTTCAGTCATTATCCTTGGATTGTGGATTTAGAGCTTACATTAGCAGAGTCAATGATTTTCTGGAAAACACTCAGTGCTAGATCGTAATGGCGCTTATCCATGTAGGCGTAGGCGATATCTTGGTGCAAATCAGGATAAGGAAGGCCTTCGAAGCGAAGAAGGTATTCAAAATGACGCTAATTCACCGTAGAAGTGTGAGAATCATCCACTCGCACGTCCCGTCTCCCTCTCCCCCAAAACACTTACGCTCGCGATCTTAACATCGCCCATATAAACACGACAAATACCCATGCGCACGCGCAGTTCGATGGGGAAGTCGCAGCGCTCTTTGATATCGTCATCCACGTCCTGATCGTCGTCTCTTAGATCACCAAAGTATTCGTCGTCGTCATCGTGATGATCTTCCCACTCGTTCTCGTGCTGGCGATGCTGGACGTAGCGAATGCCGGTCTTCATGCATTGCAGCGCACGCTCGTACTGGTTCTCCATAAGGTAGAGCTCGCTCAACATGTTGACTTCCGTATAACCTAGTTTGTCCATAAACTCATCGCCTTCCTCGCCTTCCTCGGCTTCTTCGTCTTCTGCAGCAGCCACAGTCGCTTCGTCCTCGTTTTTTTCTGCCAGACGGGCATGGTGCTCTATGGCAGCTTCGTAGAGTGCGATGGCTTCCTTGGTTTCGCCTTTTTTGCGATAAATCTGGACCACCTCGTTAATGACCTTGAGATGATGTGGTACCAGCTTGAGGATCTGTTTGAATCCCTGGAGTGCTTTGTCGGTTTCTCCTTCTTTTTTGTAGACATAGGATCTGTCCCACAAGGCATCGACGTCCGCAGGATTGAGAATGAGGGCCTTGGTGAAGCAGTACAAGCCCTGGCGAACCGCGTTGTTTTCGCTGGAAAGAGTAACATGGTAAGACGATGGCAGGCACGGTTTGTTGAGTGAGACTTACATGGACCTGACACCCAATTCTTTCCAGAGCTCAGGGTCGCGATCTGACATGTGTGCCGCGACCATACGGAAACGAAGCGACTTGTCATGGTTACCAATTTCGCTATGTACCAAGCCTAAGGTATTCCATGCTTGGTAAAGAAAAGGGTACTTTCGAATGATTTCTTGGAGAAGACTGATGGCTTCACCGTGTTGGCGGTCAATGTAGAGCCCGTTGGCACGTGTCAGCATTTCTCTCGCGTCCTTGGGCATCCGGGCCTCGCCCTGCGTCACACGTTTCTTCTTTCCGTGCCGCGTCTTTCCAATGCCAGAAGTCGCGATCAAATTGTCTTCAAAGTCCTGGAAATCCCGTAGCATTTCCTCCGCATCACCCGTCTTGAGATGCTGCCGTGCTTCACGCGTTGAATCCAGCAGTTGCCTAGCATCGATTCATTTGCATACATTAGTGTCTAATAGTTGATAAAGGAAGTTGTCCTGTTTTGACGCACGTAATTTCATCGTCACTGACATCGCCTCTGCCTTCGCCGTTGAAATCAATGTCCATGCTGTCATTTTCATCTTCAAAGTCATCGTCGCTGCCGCTGCCGCTGCCGCCTTTAAGCGCCTCCAGTTCTTGGTCGAAGTAATCTTCTTCGCCAAAGACGTCGTCATTCACATTGTTGAGAATATCGTTGAATGCGTCGTGTGCATCTTCGTCGTCGCTATCGTTGCCCTTGGAAAGGGCGCGATCCAATAAATCGTCTTCTTCCATGCGAGTCGATGGCAGCAAATAAAACAAGAAAAAAAATGTGGCAGACACGATTTTTGCATTGAAACTTCGTAGAAGTCCGACCTGCTTAAACGCGTGCCACCCTAATTTCTCTGTTATGGAATCTGCATACATTTAACTCATGCTACGTGCATCCTTCCACGCTCCTGACTGATACTGTGATACATAGCATATAGAGACGGTCTGTCTATTCTTTTGCGTCTGTGTACCTTGAGAAAGATGGAACTTTAATGCAGAACAGCACACCATCACGATGTCATACGTGCCCTGCAATAAAACAGTATAGCCTAGTAGTAGAATCAGGATCCCATTGCACAAATGTACTGTAATAGAGTCCCGGATATAGGAAAAGTTTCTGCAGAAAACCAAAAGATTGGGTTGATCGGCCATTTGACACAAGTAAGCCGAATATGTTAAAATTCGATTCAATACACGGCCAGTGAGCAGTTAAGTATAACCATGGTGTATGTTCCTTATTTTTTTTATGCTTGTATTGTAGAAAGAGAGTTTAGATTAGTAGTAATATTGAGACGGAAAGCCACAACATGTAGACAAGCCCCATTGCCTAAATAAAAGGTATGTCACGAGCTGACGGTGTAATATCTATCGTTTATTTTAAATCTGATACATTAGAGTACTACTGTATCTGCACGCACCGCAGATTAGACTAACGCTCAGACCGGGTCTACACACGGCGTGTCTAATCCCACTTGTAATATATTTATCCTACAACTTTTTCGGTATTATGCCATGTAATAAATAGCTAGTCTTGTCGTATACATGGTCGCCTGCTTACGAGCACAAAACAAGAGGAAGAAGAGGAAGACGGGAAAAAATGAAGATATCTCGTAGTAGTGATATGAGAGAAATTTGATAGTGGTAGAGTGCTTAATTGTGATAGAAAAGTAGTGAGCTTAGACGAAGGAATGGCAGAAAGGGGAAACAACGACCCGACGGCGTAAAAAGCGAGGACGTTTCTTTGGAACATGCAGTGTCATTGTATCGAAAGCGAGTAGAAAGAAACTTCACCGAATCCAGTCGATACTCTCTACATATAGATTAGTGATCTTAACATAGACTGATCAAGTTTCCAATGATTCTTCATGGGCAAAGATACCAGGCGGCTTGGCAATAATGTTTTCCTCTTTTTTTTTTTTTTTGCGTACAAGCGCGATAAAGAAAAAAGAATGCATGTGCGACCGACGACCCTTCTTCAAAGAATCATTCCTTTTTGGCAACACCTTTTTTGTTTCATCCCTTGAACTTTCTCTTTCGCTTTTCGTTACGCCTCATTCGTGGCTTCCTTATAAAAAAAAGGAAGACATAACATTTTCTTGGAATTCTGGATGAGGGAAAGAAAGCTGTCTGTTGTCGGATGCTGCAAGCACGCGAGGTTATGTATACAATAAGTTTCGATGAACTGGGGCCCTTCCGAAAAAAAAGGGAGGCAGGAGGTTTGCATAATGATTATCATGTATGCAGTCGAGGAATATGGGTGGCGATCCCGATGCATGGCATGGAAGTATATATTCTACAGAGAAGCTAATGTACCTCTGACCTTATGCACGTGTGTAAGGCATAGTGGGGATACTAGGCGTATTGAAAGCAAGTTGAAACAAATGGATTTAGGCTGATCACATTTGGCCCCTATGTTTTGGCCTTCTACCTTAATGGCTTTTTTAGTTTGGCGCCCAAAGCGTTCTTCTTGCGCGTGGCACACACACAACATAACAACACAACACAACACAACTCCACCCGGTATTCTTGACCGAAACTTCCATTCTGCGTGTATGTCTCGCTTAAATAGCCAGCGATCGACGTGTCCAGCTTTCTCTTCCTTCCTTTGAGCAATCATCCCCTCTTTGTATCTCCCTTTGTCTTTCTTTCCTTGGTTTTTTTACAGCATAAACGTTACTGATTGAACATATACAATGGATCTCGAACGCCAGCCATTATTGAATGCTACCACCAACCACGTAACAGTCAGCCATGATTGTGGAGAAAAACCAACATTTGCGTCCTCCTGCAAGGCGTTTGTGCTCTCGTCAAAATTCAACTTGATGTGCATCTTCGTGCCAATCTCCCTCGTATTTTCTTACATGGGTGCTCCCTCCACCGTCGTCTTCAGCTTGAATTTCATGGCCATCATGCCCCTCGCAAAACTTCTCGGTTTTGGTAAGTTCTCGAAAACGGGAAGAAAGTCATGTCCTGATCTTGTTTACCACCTCCCCTCCCAAACCCTAAAATAGCCACCGAGGAACTCGCCCTCATGTCGGGCCCCACCATGGGCGCTCTCTTGAATGCCACGTTTGGTAACGTTGTCGAATTGATCCTGGGCGTGATCGCCCTCAAAGATGGAATGATCCGCGTCGTGCAAGGTAAGCTACACTCAGTGTCACAGTTGACGAGATATAATTTGTTTGCTTACTCTGTGAGTTTAGCATCGGTGATGGGTTCAATGCTTTCAAACATCCTTCTGGTATAAACAGTTGTGCATGATGGCGTAGATGAGAAAGAATGTTGTGTTGATGTGATCACAGGTTCTGGGGTTCTGTTTCCTGCTCGGTGGCATCGGTCGCACAGAACAAGGTTTCAGCATGACAGGTACACACTCCACTCAAACCCCCTGACCTGGCCCACCCCGTCCTACCCTCAACACCGCCCGGACCCTGGCTCACTTTGAACCTTCTTTTTTTATCATTTGCTTTTAGCCGCTCAAACTTCCTCTTCACTGCTTGCCTTGACAACTCTGTCCCTGCTCGTCCCGGCTGCTTTTAGCGCTACAACCGACTCGGCCGAGGAGCGCCAGATGGGTTTGCTCAACCTGTCGCATGGTACTTCTATCGTTTTGCTCATCGTCTATGGCCTGTCCTTGCTCTTCCAGGTAAAGCACATGCATCTGTGTTTGCATATGCACTTTCTAACCTGTACACTTCCATCTTTAGCTCAAGACCCATCGCTCTCTTGTAAGTTCCATTAACTGAAATATAATCTGCAGCACCACTGAACGCCCCTGTTTGTCTTTAGTATGATCAAGAGGAAGGAAACGAGGATGACGAGGAAGAGATTCCCCAGACTACCATGACATTCTCTGTCCTGTCGTACGTGCTTTCCTGACATGCAGACTTTCATTCAGGCTCACGTCGTTATCTATAGGTTGATCGTTGTCGCTGGTCTCGTCTCCATCCACGCTGATTTCCTTGTTGGAGCGTAAGTATCCCATGCGACACAGTATGAAGGATCGTAACCGTACCTTACACTAAACATGCTCTGCTCCTTAGTATCGAAGGCGTTGTGGAGCAATGGGATATCAACGAGACCTTTGTCGGTGTCATCCTTCTCCCTATCGTTGGAAAGTAAGTATTCTTGCATGATAACCTGATATGAAGAACATCCGCTGACATTGCCCTGTATCTAGTGCGGCAGAACATGTGAGCTCAGTCACCTTCGCTATGAAGAACAAGATGAACCTGAGTATCAACATTGCCATCTCGTCCTCTCTTCAAATCGGTCTCTTTGTCACTCCCGTGCTTGTCATTGCCGGCTGGATCACTGGTCAGCCCATGTCGCTCTTCTTTGAGGATTTCGAGACTTGCATCTTGTTTGCCAGTGTCCTGATTGTGAATTATCTGATCCAAGATGGTCGATCCAACTGGCTCGAAGGCGCCCTTCTTCTGGTAAGTTTAAGAGAGGCGGAATCTAGACACATGTATCCTAATGTGTATGGGATGTTCTCTAGGCATCGTATACCATTATTTGCCTCGCCTTCTGGTTCCATCCTTTCACCGCCCTTTCCGACAATCTGTAACCATTTTTGTAAATTAAATTTTCTTTCTACCTTTGTCTGTACCCATATACAAACCGAGCATGCATGGATCAGAGACAACACAGGTCAAGGAGTGCATAAGTATATAAATTAGGCGATGAAGCCGATATGCATTACCCGATTGAGTCATCCACATGTAGATTTAGCACCTTTTTTTATTTGTGGAATCATGAAACCTTTTCGGCATTGCATTCTGCACCCACAGGCCCTCCAAATATGTTTACCAATTCCAGTAAATATCGAAGTCGATCTCCTCACCCTTCCACCCGCATGGTTTCTTCTGTTGATCGGCAAGCAAAATTATATGCGTTGTATAGAGTTGGTAAAGAGACGACGAACTACTCTCGCATGAGCAGTCTCGCACATTTTAATCAACATGATATGTACACATAAAAGAGGAACATTAGATGGGACTGGTTTCCTTCTTGAGCCAGGCAGTAGCATCAGGATCGGATGCCACAAGGGGTCCGATCTTTTGCAGGCATTCGGCATGGTAGTCATTGACCCATTTCTTCTCGTCTGCAGACAACAGGCTGCTATCTATCAGCTTGAGACCCATGGGCACCAGCGTGACGTGCTCGAATCCAAGGTAGCCACGATCACCAAAGTTGTTGGGCGTCTTGGCATCACGGACCAACAAGGTGTTCTCAATACGAATGCCGAATTTGCCATCCTCATAGTAGCCAGGTTCTATCATACTAGTGAGCTCAGAGTGCTCATATAATGTGTGTCAGGCCTACCATCGGTCACAGTCATGCCAGCAGCCAGAGGGGTCTCGTTGTAAGCGCCGCGCACGCCAATACCATGAGGACCTTCGTGGACGTTCAGGAAAGAGCCGACACCGTGACCGGTGCCGTGACGGAAATCAAGGCCATCTTTCCACAGAGCATGGCGGGCAAAAGGATCCAAGAGGTAGCCTGAAAGGAGTTCAGTGGATGATGGTCATTGGACGTGTCAAGAGAGTTAGCTTTACCAGTGGTGCCCTTGGGGAAAACAGCGCTATCAATCGCAATATGGCCTTGAAGAACGCGGGTGAAGCAGCGCTTCTCATAGTCGGTAGGCTCTCCAAAGTGGTATGTGCGGGTCACATCCGTCGTGCCGTCCTTGTACTGTCCTCCAGAGTCACACAAGTAGATCTGCTTGGGATCAATGATCTTGCAGGTGTCCTTCTCAGGCTTATAATGGATGATGGCTCCGTTGGAACCGGTAGCAGAAATTGTGTCAAAGGACAGACCCACATAGTCAGCCTGGGCAGCACGGAAACCCTCCAGCTTGTCAGCAGCCGTCACCTCGTCCAGCTTGGCACCAGCAGCCAATTCCTTCTCGAGCCATGCAAAATAATGCACCAGAGCAGCACCATCGCGCAGATGGCACTCGCGCATGCCAGTGAGCTCCGCCTCGTTCTTGATTGCCTTTGCGTCATTCAGGAAGGAACGCTCCTCTTGGATGTTTGCCTACATGTATATATCTTATTTAGCCCTGGAAATCCTTACTCTCGGCCATGCTTACCTCGCCGACAGCCACTTCAACAGCCAAGCTCGTCTTGGAGTTGGTGAGCAGCTTTTTGCCGCTGGACTGAAGCTTGGCACTCAAAGCTTGCAGATCATCAAAGACAGCAGCATAGGGCTTGAGGATAACATGGTCACCGAGGTGCTGTCGCACTTCGTCCGTCACTTTGGAATCCTCGACGTAGAGAATAGCGTCATCGAGCGTAACGATCGAGTAAGCATAAAACACAGGGTTGCATTCAACGTCGGAGCCACGCAAGTTGTAGAGCCAGGCAACTTCGTCCAGAGCAGACACGATCAAACCATAAGCATTCTTTTCGTCAATGTACTTTTTCAAGTCGCTGAGCTTGTCCTGATGGGATTTGCCTTTTTCCCATTCGTGTAACCAAAAAGCGAAAGTGAGCACGCAACATCAAGAGCGTGATTTCTCATTTTCAGACATTACCAGCGAACTTTAGGGGATGCACAAAGACGTTGTCCTGAGGAGCGGCCGGGCGCTCGGTCCAAACTTGGTCAACTGGGTTCTTCTTGACAGGCACGAGCGAGGAACCGATGGCACCGAGCTGTTCCGTCAGCAGACGCGCGTCACCTTGATGATCATGCAAAAACGCACACACACACAGACACAGAGGCACATACCACGGTGAGTCATTTTCCTAGGCCCCGTGAGTTTCCATCCACTCACTTTCAGTAATCAGGGTCGGGTCGACACCAATACGCGAACCGCTGGGCAGGTTCTATTCACCGTGCGTTGGTTTTAGGGCGTGCCCTATGCATTTTTTTAAGCGAGTAGTGGTGACATACCTTGACGAGGTATTCTTGCCAGGTGGGGACACCGGGCAGACCTTGCTTCATGAGGGTCCAGTTGGTATCGAGCTGCTCCGATGCCTGCAGAAAGTAGCGGCCATCGGTGAACAGGGCAGCCTCGCCGGTAGAAACAATAGCAAAGCCTAACTCAGCAGCAGAGCGTGAGAATAACAGAAATTAAGCCCGAGGAAGCAAAAGACATGTACCCGCTGAACCAGTGAAGCCTGAGATCCAGTGACGACGCTGGTCGCATTCAGCAATGTATTCACTCTAACAATATACCCCAGCAGCTCTGTCAGTACACGCGGCCTGCTATGCTTTGAGCGCTTGTTGCGTTGGGTACCTGGTGAGCATCCTCAGACGGGATCAAGCTGCGACCGCGCCCCCCAGTCAGTCACTTGTAAAAGCGCGTGTTTCCTTGTTGTAAACTTACAAGGCATCAATGTTGTAGTCATTCGACTTCATGAGCGCGCGCAGCGCGGATAAGCGGTCACCAGTCTGAACAGGCATGTCTGTAGTAAAAGAGCGAAACAACCGTGGTGTTGTCCCGAGCGTGCTCCACGTAATGGGAAAAGGTTTGCGGACATTCAAAGCTCTACATGGCAACAAGCGCATCGTCGGCGCCTGTTGGGCCAACAACCTCCCGAATATCATTATAATTCTTTTTTCTCCCCGGCACACACACAGAGAGAGAGAAGGTCGGGAGAAAAGAACGGACACTCTTTCCAGAAAGTAAATTCGCCCTTGTCGGAAAGTGAATGGGAGGACAACAAGACCTGGTCTTTTATTTCTTTTTCTGCCAGCCGCAACCATCTTCTGCACAATCAAGAACCCAAGTCAGGTAGCCTGACGGAAGTCAATTGACTGTAATGGTTCGTATCCAGGACATTCGCCCAAAAGCTACTAGTCGGAAATGAGACCCCATGGGTACTGAGGGTGATCCTGGTATCACCAGATCGCTTTATATTAAGAAATTATTGCTCATTCAAATCAAAAAGTCCAAATACGGACGCGACATTAAGCGGACGACATTGCCTTCTTCTTTTGCTCCACAAAGGAAAAGAAGCGAGCGAGCCTGGCTTGTCGAAGAAGGATATCAACAAGCTGCCCAACGATGACAACGGCAGCAGCAATGTCGTATGGATACGCCATCGTTAACGGGCAGCACGAACATTGCTGAGGGTTCCGCGAATACCAGTGCCAGGCACGAGCAAACCAGCAATTATTACATTGGAGAAAGTCCTCTCTCTGTCCGACACCCTCTTGTTGGTCCCAACGACCATATCTCTCTGAAGACACGCATGTTTGGGCTTGATACTCGAAACGTCGTCCGCCTAATGCCGCGTCCGTATTTGCACTTCCTGATTAGATTAAAGCTACTGTACTCTATGAGTGGACGGTTTCACTCTCAACCTCAATCACTTATTTGACAGCAGCTGATTATTCGAACAGGCAGAAAACAGAGCGAGACCCTCATGTATTTTTCTCTCTATATTCTTTACATGATTCACCATCGATTATAAAACTGCTGCTGTTGTGGTGGTTGCTGCTGCTGCTGCTGCTGCTGCTGCTGCTGCTGCTGTGGGTTATACGCAAAGTTTTGTCCGAATCCGGTGGCCTGGGGTTGCTGAAATCCCGTCATCTGGGGCTGCTGGAAGCCTGTAACTTGCGGCTGCTGGAACTGCATCATGCCTATTTTTTAGGGGAAGGAAAAAGAGTTAGTTCGGTTACGTCATTGTAAGACGCAAAAAAAAAAAAATACCTTGCTGGGGCGATGGCTGCTGTTGCTGTTGGGGAGAAAACACGCTCGGTGTGTTGGGCGCCATGGCCTTGAAAACAGCATACTTATCGGTAGGATCCAGGCCCGGTTGAGGCTGATTGTTGTTGTTCACCATTGAAGCAAATACTTGTGACGGCTGGATGGCGCTAGGCGCTGAGGCTGTGAACGGTGGGTGCGGAGAGGATTGAGGTCCAGCTGCGCCTGCGTTGCCGAAGGGGTTATCCGGTGCTATAAAAGGGAATTCGTGTCAAAAGAGGTTAATCATACCATAAAGATCACTTACTCGCAGTGGCCCAGCTGCGGCCCGCTGTGCCAGTGGGTGTCGGTTGCAAAGGTTGATGCAATGCCTGGTTCACAGGTACACTAGCCATCATGGGTGCTTGCACCCCGGTCGACATGGGGGCTTGCATAGGCGCACTAGGCACAAACTGTTGAGCCTGAGGCTGGAATGTATTTCCAAAACCATGATTCGTCGGCGACTGCATGAATTGCTGCTGTTGTGGCTGTTGGACACCAGGCGCCTGCATGCCGAACTGGCTCGGGGACCGCGGTGGTAAAGGAGGCTGTTGTTGCTGCTGCTGTTGCGGCTGGAAGCCAGTAACTTGTTGCTGCAGAGGCTGAGCCGCAAACTGGTTGGGTGATCGAGGCGGCAGCGCAGGGGCCTGCTGCTGCTGCTGTGTGCCAAATGACATGGCGGCTTGCTGCATACCCGTCTGCTGTGGGGCCTGAATCTGTGGAGGCTGAGGTTGGACCTGCTGTGGCGCCTGCTGCTGCTGCTGTTGCTGCTGCTGCTGGTTGTTGTTCTGGCCTGTCCATTGTGAAAGGAGTTGTGGGTCAATCTTGACCTGTTGCGATGTGGGAGCACTGGGTCTCTGTCGAGGTGGTACCGGGGACGAGGTTTGAACTGGAGGAGGTGGTGGCGGCGGCGTAGGGATGTGCTGCTGCACCTGGGGGGCAGGCGCATTGCTGGTGGATGGCGAAGCTCTGGGTGCCCATGCATCATCAGCAAATCCACCTGTAGTGTTGACAGGCACGTTTGTTGGCGCCGGCGCGGAAGGAGCAGGAGTGGGTTGTACGGGAGCAGGGGCAGGTGCCGGAGCAGCCGCTTGGACTGGCTTCAATGGCTCACTGCTCATTTGGCTGCGAATCTTGTCGAGCAGAACATCCGAGTTGACACCCTTGGGTGCACTGTTGGCAGGCGCAGGCCTTCCGGTACCTGTGTAAAGATGTTAGCAGGAGCTTAGCACCCCTTGACCAAACATACCACGGCGCTGAAGGCCACCGCTAGGCGACCCTTGTTGCTGCGAGTTGAGCTGCTCCTGCAGCTGACGAGCGTATCTCTCATCCTGATCAATCTGCCACTGTTTGTCATGTTCACCTGTCTCATCCTCGTCCTCAATGTAGCTCGTCGTGCCGAATGATACCGACTTTTTGCCCTTCTTTTTCTGCGCACCTTCGTCATCAGATGCAGGCTCAGGTGACTCCGTCTCGATGAATCGTTGCAAGCGCTGGACATGGCTCTCGCTCATGCCAAGTGCCTTCATCTTGCGGTGCGTCAGGTTATCCAAATCAGTCTGGCCAAGACCGTTGGCTCTAAAAGTCGCAGCATACTGCTGGGCACTCTGCAAAGGCATGTTGGCGCGCTTGAAGTACTCAAGCCAGTCAAAGGCGCCTTTGCCTTTCGATTGGCTCGCGAGCTGTGCAAGTGGGATATCGTCCGCTTTGTCGTCCATGAGTTTTTGTCCGGTTTCTTGCTCGATGTAGCGTAAGTCCTCCATGCACATTTTCTGCAGAGGGACATCGATCTTGACGCCGTTGATCTTGTGAAGCCGGATTTTGCCATTATGACAAGCCAAAAGCTGAGCCTCGACCTTGAATGCACCTGTACGGTCTGTCCACGTTCTGACCTTGGCCGGGTCGGGTTTGCCAGGGTCTTGGGCCTGTTTAGGTCGGTCAGGCAAAGAGCGGTTGCTCGGTGTATGGATCGCCTTGACGGCTTGATCGGAAGGCATTTGGCGTCCAGCAGCGGCCTTGACGGGCGGTGGAGGTGCGGGTATCTGGCTGCGACGCGGGGATGCACTGCCCTGAGCAGCAGCAGCGGCGGAAGCGGAAGCAGCAGCGGCCGCCTGGCGCTTGGCCTCCTGCTCCTTTCTCTGTTTCTCTTCCTGCTCCCTCTTGCGAGCAGCCTCTTCTTGCATCCTCCGCTGCTTCTCAGCTTCTTCTTCGCGTCGTCGTCTATCTTCTTCCATGCGACGCTGTCGTGCAGCAGCGGCTTCAGCTTCTCTCTGCTGCCGTTCGGACTCCTCCTCTTGTTTCCGGCGATTCTCGTCCTCTGCAGCCAGAGAAGCTTCATAATCTTCTTGGAACTGCACGTAGGACGCGGGCACAATGCCTTTGCGACCGTCCTGATGTTCAATGTTCCACCATTCGTCACTGCTGACATAATCTGTCACCAGCACTTGTTCGTTCTCCTTTACCGTCAGCTCCTCGGGACCTTCCGCGTTAAAGTCGTACAAGACGATGGCCCAGCGCTCTTCACAGGCGGGTTTGGCTGGTGCGGCCGGTTCCTCGTCAGGCTCAGGAACTGCGGGATGGTCAAACTCATTCTCGCTTTCCTCGTCCTCGTCGTAGTCGTTGTGGAGAGAGTGAGCAGGAGGAGTAGCAGCAGGTACGTGATGTGGCGCAGATGCTTCGGCTGCGCTTGCAACCGACTTGGATGAATCGATTTTCGCGGCAATGGCTTTGGCTTCCGATTTAGAGGATGTTTGAAAATCGAGGATGGTGTTTGCTGTATCTGCCACTTCAATATGGACGTTCTTTCCGTCTTGGGCGTGATGCTTAATGTCGTTGATCGAGAATTGGCGAACAGGGGAAGCCTTGTCGGTTTCGCTGCCGTAACACAGCATGCCGTTGCCCACGAGCAAGTTACCTTTGCTCTTTTTCTTCTTTTTCTTTTCGGCGTCGTATTCGTGCACGGACCATGACTGAGCTTCATCGTTCATCGGGATACCGCGTCCTTTGCCCTCGTCCCCGGTCTACCAACGATAGACACGCAGCACATGCACATTCCGGTTTAGATACAAAACACAAGACGAGAAGCAGCAGCAAGGCACTTACCGAGATTGCGGAGAAGACAGAGACAGAGGGCTGAGTATTAGCCATGGCATGGTTAGGCTCCACTTGTTCGTGGTGCTTTTCAACTTCGTCTTTGGGTGGACCACTCCCAAAAGCGGTGGTGACCCGTTGGTTGGGAACCTGGAAAGAGAAACGGTCAGTTTCCAATAGTCAGATAGTAAACACGTCATACGTCTTCAATGTAATTGCTGGGGACCAGACCAATAGTGCCCTTCTTTTCTTTGACAAGGAACCAGTCAGGATCGTCGTTTTCGAATAAAACCATGACGTCGTCTTCTTTAAAGGAAAGCTCTTCGTCTTGCTGAGCTTCGTAATCATAGAGTGCTCTGACCGCGCCAATGGGCTCAGCCTATGACGGCGGATAGACATTAATAAGGCAAGGTAACGTACGCGGTGGTATAAGACATAGGGTATAGATCACACGATGGTGCAAAACTTTACCTCGCTCACATAGTTGGCCGGGACAAGACCCACAGGCCCAACTTCGTCAAGAGAGGGCGTCTTTAGCTGAGCTTTCCACCAGTCTGGGTCGTCGTTTTCCAGAATGTAGAGGACATTGTCCTCCTTGAAGGACAGTTCTTCGTCTGACAGAGCTTCGTAGTCATATAAGGCCTTGGAGACGGCAACGTATTTCATATTAGAGTGATGGTATGGTAATGGGGAAGAGCAACGAGAGTAGAGTAGCGTGTAATGTCAGTGCAGGAGAGCGTAAGTGTAGTTGCGGCGCAGGTGCAGGTTGTAAGTACAGGTGCAGGTGCAGGTGCAGTAGGTGTAAGTGACGCTGTAGTGTAGGCGTAGGTGTAGCTGTAGGTGTAGCTGTAAGTGTAGCTTTTAAGGGTATGTTAATACGATAGAAATGAATGCACGAGTTGCCAAGAAGAAGCGCTTGAATGTCGAGTGAAAGGTAAAAGAGCGAAGATAAAAGGCGTGTGTCGGGAAACAGTCGTAGTTCGATCCTTCCCGTGGAAAAGAGTCGAGGGATGACTTAGTTGTTGATGATGTCGGCAAAGGGAAGGAAAGGAAGACAGGTTGGCTCTCTTCGTTTCGGGACTGAAATCGAGTGGATTTCTCGTTGCCTGGAAATTCGGGTCTTCCTCCCTCCATACAGCAATACAATAATTATGACATCCTTGCCGTTTGTTGTCTTGCCCCGAACCAAAAAATTCACCGCATGCTACACCCGTTCATCCCCTGTTTCTTCTGCTCTCTATTGTTTGGAAACAAGCCTCTAATTATGTCTTCTTTCACTCCCTGTTGCCTTCTTGTCTATCTATTTCCCGGCTCCATGTCCCAAAGACACGAATATAGAAACTTGACAGGCGCTCATCGCACCACAACGAGTCAAGTGTCCATCTGCGAAAATAAATAGTCCGCCCCTAAGTAATTCATTTATTTTTTCTTTTTCTGAATGCAATAAGACAAGGAACACCCGCTTCCCTTCGCTTTCTTTCTGCTCACAATACATATCTAAAGTCAGGGTGCTGTAAAAGATAGAAGCAGATGTCAATATATTATACAGATACAGATATACGCAATTTGGCGGTGCTCGCTTAACGTACCCAATCACACAGTTCGTCCTGCTCCAAGATAATACGTCGCTGCTCCTGGGTCAAGTTTGCGCGGTGCTTGTTGATGCGATGGAAGATAAACTTAAGTAGCAGCGATGCGATGGCACAAAAGCCCTGTAGAGCGGCGCAAATCGTATGCCCACGTACATAATGGGGCGCGTCGTCAGCGCGGTACACCTGCCCGGCGATAGCACCTCCAACGCTGCCTGCCGAGATAATAATCGCAATCGCGATCGCCTTTTTCGTATGACCACCGAAATTGTTCGAGAACCAACTCGCCACAGGAGGGGCGGCCGAAAATGCGCCCATGGTGGTGATAATAGCTGCGATGAAAAGTGCCACGTTGCCGTGGTCTTTGAGCGTGATCAGCAGTATATATCCAACCATCGCAAGAAAGCTTGTGCTTGTCAGATGGATGCCACGCTCCATGAAATAATCGGCGCTGTACGCGAGCAAGACGCAAAATACACATGCTTTCCTCATGGAGATAGATATATGGATGGAGATATGAGTTTCTATGTGTCGCTTGCAGGTAGACTTACCACAGGCATACGGAGGGGCAGACATGGCCTGTGCATTGATGTTGGAATATCCCATGCCTTTTACTATACTGGGCATGAACATACTGAGGCTGTACACTGATATCGAGCCGGAAAGATACATGCACGCAAAGTACCACGTCTTCCAGTCCAGAAAGGTGTCGCGAAATTGCTTCCATGAAAAATGTTTCTGCGATGCTACGCCCGCATCTTTCCTAAGACGATGGACAATGATGGTTTTTTCACGATCGTTCAAAACTGTATTGAAAAGTGTGGGGTCAGCGTATGTGAAGACAGCTATTTACTACAATGTATTCTATTTTCTTTACCTGGTGTCTTCTCTGGGTAGTCTGGCAGTACAAAATATGTCACGAATGCCAAAAAGATGGTTGGGATGGCTTCGATTATGAATATCCACTGCCAGCCATGCAAACCACGTAAGCCTTCCATTCGCATAATACCGTAGGCCTATATAAGCTCAATGATGTCAATATATAATCGAACATTCATATTTCATCTATCTCACCAAGACACCACCGAAGGCCTAAATATATAAAGCATTACAGAATGTGAGGTCGAAATTCTTATCCACGGTGTATTCCCTTACACCTGCTAGTGTTGAACTGCAAAAGAACCAGGCGATGCGTTTGGCCTGTTCCTGCTTTGTGTACCACATGGACAAGTAAAGGAGTAGACCTGGGTAAAGACCCGATTCAGCTACGCCCAAAAAGAAGCGGGCAGCCATGAGACCGGACCCATTGTTGACAGCCGCCATCGCTGCCATGATAACACCCCAGGTAACCATGATAGCGGGGATCCAGATTTTGGGTCCCACCACTTTAAGTGCCAAATTGGAGGGTACCTCGAACAAGACCTTAACGAACATCAAAATGAATATTATTCTGGGTAGGATCTTAATACTGATACATACATAACCAACATAAAAAATGGACAAGGCAACGGTGTACTCATTGTCTGAGATACCGAGATTTTCAGTCAGTCCAGCAACCTTGGCATTTCCTGTCATGACTGCGTTAAAATTGGCCGATCCCCAAAGGCTTTTTTTTTTTTTTTTTTGCACGTACCAATGTTCGCACGATCAAGGTATGAGCACAAGTAGAGGAGCGAAATGTACGGGATAATACGCAGATCTAGCTTCCATAACAGCCGATTGAGCTCGGTTGAACTTGGTGGTACGAATGCGTCATCTTCATCGTATTTCACGATATGGTGATCCGTGCTGTTGATTTTCTCGCTGACAACTTCTTTCTCGACGGTGACAACGCGATCCTTTTCAAGGAACGTGTCTTTCTTTGATTTTTCATCACTGCTTGCTGATCCCTGAGAATCAGTGTCACCTTGCTGTGGATAGGAAGTGAATGTAGAATTTGGGGTATTGTCTTCGTGTTTGTCCACCATAACTGTTACTGCGGATCACAGAGAAAGACGTGGTGGATATTGACAGACCGTATCAATCTTTATGCAGCAGACGCGTTACTGATTAATTTCCACGCTATGTAATAAAAAACGCGAGCAGTCTAACACCATCGGTGCTGTTTCCCCACAGATGTCCTTGTGATTTGGCCAGATATAGATAGTTGGCCGCAAGAAGTGAGATCTCGATGTCTTTGCTCTAACTAGTCTCACGGGTGACAAGTATCTGGAAGATGTTATATGGCTTGACAGCCGGTAAAAGTAATGCCTGTAACTTTATACACTACATAGGAATGATTTAATGCTGCTGCATTCTACAGATTATTGCGCAGGTTAAGGGGCACAGAGCGTACGTATGAGGTCCATTTGAAACATGTTACGTCTCCATCACTTGAATCTTTTCACCTTTTTCAGATCGATATTGTTTCTAGTTCATGTGCAACGTGAAAGGAAACTGTGTCAAGGCAATCTCACGCTCACCCAAAGAATTCCCAAGTTTCCCTCGGCAGAGCAAATCGCCCCGTGAGAGCCGATCTCGTCAGCAAATTTAACGCAATGTCTCTGAAAAGCTATATTTACGTATTCAGTCATTACAGCCTATCGATATCAAACGATTTAAATTTCTACTATATCAGACATCCAAACGTACCAGCATATAACATTGTTACACACATTGGTTGATTTATCATTTTTCAGACGTTGGAGCCATAACATAATGAAGGTATAATATATGTAGTCCAGAATGGGGCTATATATGTCTCTAATCAAAAGGGACGCACCTATTGGACCGCCAGATATAGAAGTTCTCTGCTTTGTTAGCAGGTTGATCTATTTTCGTCAAACTAGCCATCCCGGCAGCGACTCAACAACGGACAGAATAAGAGTGTAATGTTAGATCGAACCTTCGGTGGGGTGTTGTTCTTGAATTGCATCCGCCCGACAGTGATATAATCCTTTTATGCAGTCTTTTGACTTGTAATATAATAAGTTGGAGTTGTCGCTATGAAGGCCAATCTAGCGTTCTGCGGTACCACACCTGATAAGGAAAGCTGGCTATACATGTGCCAGATGAGATGATCGTCAATCTCGCTACAAAGCAAAGCTCTATGTAGTCAATACTATGAGGTATGAAGTCTCGCTTGCAACCTGCGGGATCATTTCTGACAATACCAAGACACCCTGCAAGGTGTTAAACCGGTTTAGTTGTCTCTCATGTCATACTTTCTGTTAATATGAACCCGTTGTTGGTTTTCAGGCTTTTCTTTTATTCTAAGCCTTATATGTCTAAAAGGTCCATATACACATGATAAGGATGGTTTGATATTGTATAATATGCTTCAATGCCTGACAGGCGTGAAAATAAACCTCTAAATTGCGGATAGAGTTATGGAGAGAGGTTTCTGGAAAAGGAGGAAGTGAACATCGTCGCGTACATGAGCAGAATTTATTACGATGTTTGGAGGTCTAGTGTCATGCGCCCGGACGAAACAATTCGTGCTGGGATTTTATGTCGAATATTGAGATAGAGTGCATAATGAACTAGCGGCTGGACTGCCAGAGTCTGGTTCTTCCAGTATGAACGGGAAGAATACATGCGAAACATCATGTTTTACGAGTGCGACTCAGACCTGCAAAAGAGGAAAGGTCCTATAAACATTGAGCTTGCTTAATGAAGACGTACAGTATACAGTATACAGTATACAGTAGAGGAATGAAGGGTCTGTAACAGGCCAATAGCCCGCAGCTGATTGACGACTCGAGGATTGAGAACATTATTTTTCGTATTTTCTTCTTGTCATTGTTCCCTTGTCTTCTCTCGTTCGCCATCTCATTATGACGTTTCATACAGAGTCGTGTTATCACGTCAAATACATTTTTCCATGGACTTGTAGAATTTACTAATGTATTACTCACCATATATTCTGGCAGACAGATGTAGTCCAGACAGCCAAAATGATGTGCACCTGGACAACAACGATACCATAACCACATGTAAAGCGTGGAATTATTCTATGGTATAGATACCTCCGCGTCAACATGTTTCCTTGCTTGGCAATGTCATGCCTTCTGAAAGATATGCTTTTTAATCCTGACATACTAAGGGGGACTAGCTCGTTCTGATATTGCATTGTATGCATGAATACCACTATGAACAAGACACCAGATTGGCATACCTACATATATGGAAAACGTGATTGTTGCTGAATGCACGTATATCAATCACATAAAGTGGCCAACGTCAGCTGGGCCAGTTACACCGCAATGTTCAGCTGTGAAGCTCTCTCTCGATATTCTTCATAGACGAAGTATCCTTTTTGCCAGATGCCAACATATAGATCTTATATTTTCGTTTCAACCGCTACCCATTGGAATGAATGTTGCTTGCACAAATACTCCTAAACTATACTCAATCCTTCTGATTGCAGCATCAAGAGATAGACGCGTTGCTAGGTAATGACCTGGGATCGGTGCACTCTATACTGTGACCGCAACCGCTGTATTGGTGGCAGACATAATGAACCATCTTTTTAAGGGGACATTTGTCTTCCCACACTCTTCCCACACTCTTCACTCTTCTCATTCTCCCCTCCTTCCACCATTGTTTGCCGAGGTGTATTAAAGGACTACATTGCCACGCAAAAAAGTCGGAGCATATGAAGACAGTATAAAGCTGTTAGAGCGTCTCGATGAGGAGGACGTCAGCGTGGCACTTGTTCAAAGTATGCGGGAATGGCCCTTCTACTTTATCATTTGACGTCAAAGAAGGTATGAGTACTGAGAACTTTGTTCACAATCATGACTCATTCTATAATCAAGGCGTGATACTCGATGGGGAAGTTCAAGCAGACCGTGAGCGGCAGTTACAACCTGCCTTGCACGAAGTGACAAAGGGTATGATCAGCGCTGTAATGCCTCTGGCGAAAGAGGACCGGCCAGTATTCCTTGTTCTTGATAACATGACACCGTTCGTGCCAAAAAGAAAAAAACAGAAAACAAAAAACAAAACAAAAGGCAACCGCGAAGCGCGATTCGAACTGTAACAATGGTTTGAACACGGCCCCGTGTATTTGCTGTCATCGAACAAAGAAACACAAAAATGAAGTGGTACATATCCATGCTCGTAGCCATGCTCGGTTCATATCGAAGGTCAAACAGATGCTCACTCAGGTAAACTCAAAATAGCGTAAATGTTTCTGCTCGACTCACTTTTCATTGTGTACGCTCAGGAGCCACTCGTTCTCAGGATCAAAAATTTTTGTCCTCGGAAAAGCCGTAATAGTTCTACGCTGGTTATATACAAAGCCATCATATCGAACCAAAGACGGGTTTACTGGAGACCATGTATGCGGTACCAAAACATACAGCCTTATAACGGTATAAGCTTGTATTATGACTGCTTATAATATGTGTACTAAGTAATCATTTAGGACCGAAGAAGAGTCCGCTTCCCTCTGGCTACCACTACCTCGGTACCGAAGGCTCTATTCAACCAAGAACTCGACATTGGCAAAATAAAACCAAGAAGAAAATCCACAAAAAAAAAAAACGCAAGAGAAAAAGGATTATCGTCCCGGAGCCGTGTTCAGCCGCCAAGAAACGTGCCTTCAAGGATAAAAGCCGACTGCTCCGAAACGAAAACGGTGAGCTGACTAAGGTGCATTCTCTGAGCCGTGCAACGAGCTTTTGGTCCGCAGGCCTGTATTCTTCGTGTATTATCTACTGCGATAAAGCGTAGTCCCGAAGATCATGGGTACGCAACACAGCAAGCGAGAGCTGTGACATCTGCTTTGCAGAGCGATGGGAAACAAGCAAACAGCATGCGGTCTAGGGCCTTGGAGATTGCACAAATTACCCTGGAAGATGTTAGCAGTGAGGACTATCCCCCTCAGCTCAAGCAGCACGTTTACCGCAACTTTTTTCAGTCCACTCGCGGCGATGTGGCGCGGGATCCTGTTTCTACCCTGCGCTGACAAGGCTCTGTGGCTGCTTCCATTTCTGACTCCGGTGAATCATGCTCGCAGAAAACCTGGACCTGGATACTGAACATGACCGTCGCTTACATCAACACAGCCATGGAGCGCCCTAATGACTTGATAACTGAGGCATGCACGGAAGTCTCTCCCCACCTGGACGCTGCAGGACAGATAGACAACCTAAACAGGCTGATCGCGTATCCGGAAGACAAAAGTATCAAGTCATTGGTCGCCATGATGTCGATGAATCCGCCACTGCGAAACGTTCTATAACATGGCTACCGGATCCACTGGCAGGGGACACCCCAGTATTGGCGATCAAGATCCAAGCAGAACAGCAAGGGTCATCGAGAGATCACCGGACCAACAAATACATCACTTATATTATTCACATTGTAAATTGTCAAGACTTGCGAATGTGCTGGGAATTTTTAAAGGGGTAAGTTTCTTTAAACTCTTATAAAATATCAAGACCGGCGCCTCCTTCTGAAACTTTTTGTGATCAAAGGATCCACCAAAAAAAGGCCGATTCTCGATTGCACGACCATCAATCGTTGGGCGCAATGTCACCACTTCAAGGTGGAAGGTATGCCCACATTACGAGAGCTGACCTTACACGAGAGCTGACCTTACCAAACGAGTATATAGTGAAGATCGACTTGAAAGATGCATACACAGTGGTACTGATTCATCCAGAATCCCGACGATATGTATCATTCGAACACCAGGGGGCAGTATATCAATACCGTTCACTGCCCTCTGGCCTGAGTGTGAGTCCCCGCATCTTCTCCAAACTTATGAGATTTGCAATGGGACCATTGCGGCGCGCCGGACTTCGCCTGGTATACCACCTAGACGATATTTGTCTATTGGGTCAGAACAAGGATCAACTGAAGACACAAGCACAACAGTGCTACAGCAGCTGTCCGAATTAGGCTTTCTGGTTAACTGGAAGAGGAGGTCACTGGATCTCACATGGCGTCAAGAACTCTTACAAGGTTATTCTGATGCGCAATAAATATCCCCAACATGTTTCGTCAATGGAATCTCCATCCTGAAGCCAAATATGTGTGTGCACAATTACTGGCAGGCGTGATATTGCTGGCAGTAACCGCGAAACTAATCTGATCAACACGATCGGAATTTATGGCCTCAGGAAGCCCGTTGATATTCATCCAGTATCAAGCTCGGGAAACCCAAGCATTCCTCCTGATAGCATGTGGTATCCTAAGGTATATCCTATGGCGCAATATACAAATGAAAGTCCCAAGCAGGTCTTTATGCGGACGTGCAATGATCTTGTTATTTCAGGCTCAGCCTGTATTGGCGGTAATGAAGAAATAGGGCATTCTGGGAAATAAGGATCTGAACAAAGAATTGACCAAAGTAGCGGATCGAATGACCTCGGAAATCAGTCGCTTGAACGATGCTATTGTGGCCAACTTTAATAACAGGATCGCAACAAATAGATGAGTGATTATCATGCATGCCGGAAGTGTTTGTCTCTAGCTCTTATATACAGTATTTTACATTCATGCTTGCCTTCGATGGATGATGAGCAGGCTGTATCGAAAGATCTCGGAAAAACGATATCACCACGAAACTGCCTGCTTTTTATGCTCATCTGGTCAGATGCACTTGCGGCCTACTCTTTTACGACTGTCAAAATGCTATCAGGCTACATAATATACTATCTTAGCATATGTGCGCGGTTCGAACATGTATACCCACTTGCTTCGTTGCAGCTGATGCCCTCATAGACTTTTCATTCTTCGGGTCAAAAAATCTAACCTTGACTTGGACAGTATAAAACACATAATCATGTTTAAGCTTGACCTCTATTGTTCGAATTCTATTGTTAAATGCACAGTCTATCTCAGACAGGACGACCAAAACAGAAACAGAACCATCAGGCGCATTGTCGTAGCATAGTTGACACATTCATCAAATTTCGGAGAAGATATAAGATTTTCCGGGTGATGGAAAGCCCGGAAGCCCTTGACGTGGCAAAAGCAAAACAAGTGGTGCTCATGAGATAAAACAAGCAGAGCGGTTGTGCATAAGTGGTCATTCCTCGAAACGCGCATGATACCATTGCGTGAGGTAAATCAAGCCCGCTCCATTGTATACTTGCGCGGACGAGACATAGCAAGACCGATTTCGGCAAAACCTATTAGCGCAGCCAACGTGTTTGTCATTGTAATAGCTGACTTTGCTTGGCGACTGGTGGGAATATTCTCTTCGTCATCGAATGTCGAAGGCAGAGATAATAGGATCAGTAGAGAAACAAGAATCAAGAAACACACTAGGCTTTCTGGCTGATACGCCTTCCTCTTCAGGTCAAGCGCACCAGAGTCAGTTTAGAATGTGGAAATCAGCAGGGAAAAAAGTTAAAGTACCGGGTATATAATCAAGCTCTGCCTTCGATTTTCAGTGGAATTATGTGAGTACGCTTTGGGAAGGCTGCGGGCACACGCGGGAGCTATATCTGGGAATATTGGAGCAAGCCAAGTATAGGACACGGTGGAAGAATTACCAGAGAAGAATAGTCATGACATTCAGCGGCCTCCAAATTTTAGAAGAAAAAGGCAAAAAAGAAAAAAAAAAAAAAACGGAAGACTTGAGTTGTAGAGTTCCGGGGAGCCAATCATGGAGGTGAGAGGAGGATTCACCCATGAACACGCTTTGAAAGCGAGAAGTTCTTTTGATCCCATATCCCTATATGGGTATTTGTCAAACCTTTACCCATCCTGTGACGCGCCTTAAGAGGTATGAATGGAAAATCTTTGTTTTGTATGTCATGAGCCGCCTAACTTTGTCTACAGGTTGACATTTTTCATCCCCTCCTCGATCTGCGCTGTAGCGCGGTAAAATGGATCCGCATAAAATAGGGGGCTGAGAAAGTCAGGACATTCTTTGGAGCCAGTATACGGGTGGAAAATTCATTAGGCAAGACAACGATTGGCTGACAGATGACATTGGAGAATCCGGGCCGAGAAATACGGCCTCATTACCGGATCAAATAAATGCCCGGGAAAAAGTTTGAGTTCTTTTCACCATAAAACGTTCATGCAAATAAGAAGAGCGAGGGACACTATTTAAAAAAAAAGTGCTTCCCTTTTGTAATACCATTTCTTTGTTTCCTCTTTTCCCTATCTCTACTCTACTCTACTCTACTACTCTTCCTCAGCACAACCTATGAAAGCCAAGGTCAAACTTTACAACCACAAGTTCAGACGCGGCTCAGGACGCATCTACGACATTTACGAAATTGGTCACCCATATTCACAGCATCAACGACGAGACCAAGTTCGCCAAGACCAAGCAGAGGAATGCGACGCTACAGCTGCGGCTCTCAACGTCACCACTATCCGACAGGCGTATCAAGCTGACTATAAGCAGGCGACGTTGTTGTTACAAGCCATCGAGGCGAACGAACGAAAACCGATTAGCCACGAATGCATACGTATGTTGAAAAAGAGAGAGTGGCAGCGGCAGCGGGAGAGAAAGTGGTGTGACAACTAGAAACTGGGATTCTATGCATGCTGATCTATTTGGCTCACTTTTTGTTGTTTATTTAGGGCATCTGGCGACTTTTGTTGTACATGCATGGGAGGTGGACCCGAACCATGGCAAAGTGCAGGAGCTGGAGGGCGTTATGCATCACTTGCTCGGATCGTCTCAAATGAAATACAACGAGAATGATTCGATTAAAGATGCCATCAAGCAGTATTGCCGGAGCCCTGTTGCAACCCCGACTGTGTGCCCCAACGTGACCCTTTTGATAGCTGTCCATTATGTCGACCGTCTGAAGAAGGTGAGATAATGCTTTACTGTCCTTAATTTACACACGCAGCCTGATTCTGACAAATGATAAATATAGCGATATAACCACATCAAAGGTGCCGCTGGCTGCAGCTACCGACTCGTCATCGTCGCTTACATGATGGCAGCCAAATTTATGCACGCCAACCTTCGTCTCATCATCGACACTGGTGTTTCCAGACCTGCCCCAACACAAGAAAGCAGTCAACCCACATTCGAAGTGCCTGTCTCGCCCCCTTATACCAACCGAAGAATCTCAACAGAACGCTCCACTTTGCGTGACTCACAGCATCGGCCGCAGCAGTCGAACGAACGGGGAGAAAATACACGACCGGCGACCGATGAGGCGCCACAGCCTGATTCTGTGGGACCTGCTTCGTTGGCCTCACCACCGGCATCACCTAAATCGGTAAGGCATCTTCCGCCTTTGCCACCGCTCCCGCCAAACCAGCGAGCACTCCGGGCAGCACGGATGGAAATCGAATTTCTCCATTTTCTCAACTACGACCTGACGCTTTCCGACCCGGTCCGCTTGGTCACCTGGGCGCATCAATTCCCTCATCCCACTTTCTGTCAAGAGGAAGAACAAGATTATCACTCTTCCTCGGCTGATGAAGGCGATGATGAACTCGATTAAGATGCCTCCTCAAATATACATACCATACCCCCTACTCTTATCCGATCATGAGAAAAAAAAAGTCATCTTCCCTTCCGCCTCACTGTTAGTATATTGCTTTCCCGCTTCCCAACTTTCTAACCGATAATCACATTCCCGCAGTCCATCTTCATATTTTCTCCCTTCTCTTCCATATTCTTTTGCCATTTTCTGTTTCCTTTCTGCTCATTCGATATAAATACAACTCATCATCATCATCATTCTATTGTACACATAAGAAAAAGAAGTATTTGAATGTGAAATGTTTTATTGAAATTGATGAAGAAGACGCGGCTTGGCAGGATATTCGTCCATCCTATAGAAGCCATTGCCCACACCGCCTGTGAGCGACACATTTCCGAACTTGGCGACGCTGACCACGGCAGGATCGCAGCTGGTGACAGCGAGGCCGACATAAACGTCGTAGGCGAGTTTGAGACCTGTGACATTGGCGATAGGCTGCCAAGAGTTATCTTGCTGGGTATCTTTGTTGCTGTTATCTCGAATGTGGCTTATATATGCAGAAAATGTATCTTGGCGGCGCTCGAGTCGAAAGCTGTAAGGCGGTGAAGCACGCAGCTTCTTGACGAGGCGCGTGACATTGAAATTCGAATGGCGCGTTTGCAGAAATACGCCGTCGGCAGGGGAAATGCCGAGCATAATATGCGGAGATCCAAGAGCCAAGTGCTCACGAATCATGATGCCCGCCTTGGCACAACTACCAAAGGCAGAGTGCGACAGCAAGGCCGTTTCCACCGCGCCATCGCCGGACATCGGCTGATACACGTACCGGAAAGCATCTTTCGTCCCGCCTATATCGGTACCCGAGCCCCACAGGGTGAACATTTGAGGCGAGTCAAACGATACCGAGCCGGGTAATCCTACTGCCCCTTGCTCACCCACATCCATAGTATGCCAATCGTGTGGCAGGGTCGGATTGGGCTGCGGTGCTGGAAGCGGCTGTCGCGGCTCACTTAGTTTCGCTTGGACAAGCGGTGCAAGCCGTTGAGCCATCCGCGCGTGACCTGCGTCACTCCAGTGTTTCTATAAAAGTAATGGGAGATGGTGATGCAATTTGGAGTCAGAACAATAAAACGAGGACTGAATTGAATGAAAAAGGCAACTTGCCGAGTCCAAAAAGGCCTCAGGGCCATACTGCAGCCATCCTGTAGTATCAATGAAGTGGACCTCCTGGTCGCCTTCTTGTTCGTTGCGAAGGCGCACAGCGTCTTGTGATGCGCGTGTCTTGTCCCCGAGCGGTTCGGATAGAACCAAAATCGCCACGGCTGGCGTCGTATCCCGAATGCGTTTCAGAAAGTCGGCTAAAGAGCTGCTGTAGGTTTCTTCGCTGCTGTCCACGTCATTTTCGCCAAGCAGCAAAACAGCTACGGCCGGGGCCTGCCTGGCATCCTCTTTGTCCTGAAAGTAGTACGATTGCATGCCTTGATGCCCGAAACTTTTCTTGTCGACAAGAGACGCACCTGGGAATGCGATCTGAGCGTGCTCGACGTGCAGGGCGTCTGCGACTTGCCATGCAAAACTCGTCACGAGACCGTTCGAGGTACCAGTCCCGAGAACAAGGTCATGACCAATGAATTCGACCAGCTGGGAGGATGTATGGCGCGGCGGGGCCGTACGTCCATCGCTGTTGAGGGTGAGGGAGGCCAGGTTGAGACTAGGCAAGGGTAAACTGGTATTGGCTACAGCGACAGTCAAATCGTGAATGCCTTGATCAAGGGCGGGCGGCGTAGCGTTGAGAGGGATAGAAAGGCTGCCTTGCTCGCCGGCCTGAAGACGGCGGAACGGGCCTGAATCCACTTGCACATAGACCGTCGCCGGTCCGTTCAGGTTGAGCTGCACTATCGACGCTCCTTCGAGGGTTGTCTTGAAATACGCACCGGGCCAGGTCGTTTCCATGCCAGTGCCAGTCGCGTGCCACCGTCCAAAGTACTTGATGTTGACATTGTCAAAAGGAATCTGGTTCCCATTTTCGCTGGTAGTGAGGGTAGTAGTTAAGGCAACAGCGGTTGTAGTGGTAGGGGTGGTAATAGTTGGTGCGGCATGTACATAGGTCCAAGATATCAGGAAAAGCACGCAAAGTAGCCGAAACATGATGAAGCAACAAGAGACACACGTCTCACGCACTCTTTTGTATTGTTGCTTTGTATGAACGAAATACTTTGGATATGTTACAGTCAACAAGAAAAAGAAATATACAATATAATACCTCAAACGGTTGAAACCCAGTTCTGTGCTTTCTTTGTCTTGGTAGATGATCATCACGCAGCCACTTGCACGATCTTGTAATTTTTTTTCTTTGAAAGCAACGAGCATCTGGATCCCATAAAAATGTCAAAGCAATGCTTTGACGGTCTGGTCGAACTTTCTTTCCTATCTTTCTTTTTTGATCATCCTCTGGGAGCATGGCAGACAGGATAAAAATCCATAAAGGTATGCACTTTATGTGTGTACCTTCTCCTGCTTTTGTCATAAGAAGCGAGTTGATACACAAATTCGATCTACACTTTATAGAGATCTTCAGAGGCACGTGCTGGAAGGCCGTAAATCAGCCTGGCACATACGTTGCAAAATGCCACTCCATCCATCGCAGCATCAAGTTGAGTGGTATAAATGAAGCGCAATGTCTAAAGCCGGCTGCGGCGAGGAATAGCAGATGTGTATCTTGGTTTGATTCGATTTACCATAATTGCTCCAAAGCATGTCTGCTTTTCATGTAGCACAGGCCCAGACTTACAAATGAAGGTCAAAGCACGCATATTGTCTCCCTCTCTGGTCAACCCCCGTTTTGCACTAAAATCGCATGCATATACTCTTCAGGAACAAACCATCATTTGTGACGAAAGTGAACACTGCTTTGAACAACAAAAAAATTTTTTTATGGGCGTCTTCTCCTCCTCCTGAAAGGTCCAACCAAGCGAATTTGGGCGGAAAGGTTATTGTGAAGTGTCGAAGCGGATAGGATATGGGCAAGGCAGACAAAGTACAGAGAGAGAGGGAGCGCGCGCACGAACATATTTACATGGAAAGAGAAGAAAGTCTCCAGATACTGCGAGAGGGAAAGAAAATCAAAATGCGAGATGTGGGTTTTTGAGTTGCTGTGTGGTTTCGTTTGTGCTTGGACGATGAAGAGAAGGCGGGTGTGTCCAAACCAGTAGGGCCGCTTCTACTGTTGAAGTGACTGGTAGAAGCTGGGCTGCTGCTGCACAAAGCCAGTCGCGGAGAAGCGCTGCTTTTGATGAGAATGCTGGGAATGCTGCGACGACGAAGAGGAAGGGGTGGGCAGAGACTGAGCCATATCATCTTCGTCTGTGAGGTCTTCGTCCATCGTCATCGAGGGTGTCGATGTGTGCTGGGGCTGAAGCCAGAGCGCGTCAGCACGCGGAGGGGGCCGATAATCTGGCGACGCGTAGGTGATCGAAGGAAGGCTGGACTGAGCAGGCGCAGCGGACGACAGGTCGGTCTGTTTGCGCTCGTCGTCAACAAAGCGCTTTGTCTATAACAGCAGCAAGAGAGTAAGTATATTATTCAAGCCATAGATTGAATAGAGTATACCTCTACATCGTCATCATCATCCATTCTTCTCTTGCAGGCATGCTTGAGGGTGGTGGAGTCTATAAAGATATAGCAAATACGTAAATCAGACAATGGGACGACATTTTAACTGGCTTGTTGAAATTTTTCATGCGACAATATACCTCTGCCAACAAATCGGGATGCCATAGTGGATCGAGGTAAATGCAATGGAATAAATAAAAAATAAAAAAGAGCAGAGAACTGGAAGGAGGAAAAAGAAAAAGCAGAGGAGAGAGCGCAAGAAAGAAAGAAGAGAAGAGAAGAGAGGAGAGAAAGGCTGAGCCCAATGCGGAAAGAGGGGAAGGCGATACTTATATACGCAAACCGCGCGCACCGATCATCGCTCGGCGGCCCGGTTTCAAAAATTCTAACCAAGTCGCGCTCGGGTGCTGAGTTCAAGAGACACAACAAATGATTGGCTCAACCCCTCCCCTCCCCCTTCGCCCAAAAAAATAAAAAAAATATTTCCTGACGACGTCACCCCGCAAAGCAAAACCCACATAAGCATACGACCACAACTTCCCATCACTCAAATGTCCGAATCATCCAAATACAAATACTATTCAGAAAAGAAAAAGCCCTTGTCTAAATGAGTGATTGTTTATAGCACAGCAACTAACGTCACCGTGGCCCTTCTTGCTATTTTAACGAGAATCACAACATACTCGTTCCTGAATCCTAGTGAGGTATACTTGGAACCGCAGCCGAGTACTCAACATATACTAGTAGCTGGTTGGGAGTGACGTCGTCCTTGCTTATATTTCTCAGCGCATCTCATCTACCACGAACGTGCCAGTCTTACATTTATGTGAACCGTCCGAACTTTACTTGTACTGGTGTTCTGCTGACGCGCGCTGATGAGGTGGATGATTTGTTGCCTGTGGAACGCCTCATATCATTTCGGCGTTTCACAAATGGATCGCATCTCACGCATGTTCATTATAAAAGGAGTAGCTCAGACTATAATAGTTGGGCATCAGAGATATATGTTACCATTTATAATGATCAATACATATGGCTCATGTCGCCTCACTGTCTGTCAAATAATATGCACTCCAGTTGCCAAACTGCGCGCTCCAGGCATTTATCCGCCTTATTCGAAGCCGTCGTTCTGGGAAACATATTTTCGACATTGACCGACACTTTCCAACACATACATTGCACATATCCAATATATGGATCCGCTGAGTAAAATATAGAGAACCGTACCAATAATAGGCGGCAAAACACCATCTTTCCCGCAAATTAGCACCCAAAAGACCCAAAGATCGAAAGACAGCATCGATATGGTATCAAGCTACATATGGCAGCCATTTGATGCACATATGTGTGCGCGGACCACCTCACCTGGTCTCACGTTGTTCCGCTTTAACTCTTTAGCTGTATTGTTACAGCATAAGCCAGACATAAACGCCAGTCAGCGTAGCTCAATAGTCTTATGTCATATGGCACATAATTAGTCTGTACTAGTTCGACGCCCTACAAAAGCTGTGTACTCTCCATTCTGTTTGCATTGGTAGCTCATGCAAATGGGGGCTGGACGCTGAAATCGAACGAAATCGTTAAATTTAACTGAAGACAAGACAAAGTATTAAAGGCCAGCAACCAGAGGACCGTGTATGCTACGTCAGGCTGGAAAAAGTATGGACCAGTGAAGTGACCAACGTGTATTTGGTACTGGTGAAACAGGTGTGTGTCACCTCAGACGTTAAGTCTTTTTTTTTTTTTTTTGAGCGCAGATCTCTGATTTTCCCAAAATGAGTTCAATACAAACCATCCTCTCCTTCCTTCTCTTCTCTCGTTTTTGACCATATACGTGCATAACCTCCAACCAGCCATGCCTTATGGAAAGTCACTGGGTGACCAAGGAGGTAGTCGCGAGGACCTTATCTACCACGAAAACAATGATCTCGATGACTGGAATACAGCCCCACCTTCACCCTCTCGTCGCCTGGTAATTTTTGCGTTAAGACAAGAAAACCAACAATACCTTCTCACGATATCTTTGGCTCGCTCTGCAGACGTTCTTCCGAAAGCTCGTGGTCGCCGGTATCGTTTGCGCACTTGTACTCCTGGGCATGGCGATTGGGTCACTTCTGACTGCTCCCATTGTACGTAACAACGAATCCAAAGCAGCGAGTGGCAGCAACTCTCCTGTGTCAGAAGATATGACCTTGACTAACGGAGGTAAATAACGAGAGAGCAAGACATTCATCATTGCTATCATGCATAAATCGAGTCGCTGAATCTAGCCGCATCTCCCTATAGAACGGCCACGGAATATTGTCATGATGATTAGTGATGGTATGGGTCCAGCCTCGGTCGCCTTTGCTCGGTCCTACTATCAGTACATCCATGACTTGCCCTATGACTACCAGATGCCCCTGGATACGGTAATGCAAAAAAGTGCATAGGAGTGCATTTTAGCTTCCAAAACTAACAGACTGACCCTAGATTCACGTCGGTCAGTCACGCACGCGCAGTGCGTCGACGCTTGTGACAGACAGTGCAGCTGGTGCTACTGCTTTTAGCTGTGCTCTCAAGACTTATAACGGCGCTGTGGGTGGTAAGGCACAATACACTACGAGCATGCAGTAAAAGTACAAGGTTGTAATTAAAACGGATATTAACTCCTATCGTCGCTTTTTTTGTCAGTGGACCCTGAACGGCATCCTTGCGGCACCGTCCTGGAATCTGCCAAACATCGCCATGGCATGCTGACAGGCCTGGTGGCAACCTCGCGTATCACACACGCCACTCCGGCTTCGTTTTCTGCTCATGTTGTGAATCGAGACCAAGAAAATCAGATTGCCGCTCAACAGATAGGAGATAATCCGCTTGGCCGGAGCGTCGATCTTTTGTTTGGCGGAGGCTCCTGCCATTTCTTGGCCAAGGGCGACAAGGGCAGCTGCCGTGGTGACAAGCGTCATTTGCTGCAGGAAGCGAAGGAGAAATATGGATGGAAGACGGTCTTGCCACTCCACAATCGAACCGCTTTTGATGCGCTTCCAAATGATGCAAAGGGTGAGGCGGTACTGCCTCTTTTAGGTTTATTTAGCCAAGACGTAAGTTGACTTGATTGTTTTTTCTGCTCTTGCTAAATTCGGAAAATGCAAATATTTTAGCATATGGACTATGAGGTGGATCGCGTACATGACCAACAGCCGAGTCTATCCGAGATGGCAGATTCAGCACTGAACATTCTTTCGAATGAAAGCGGTGAATCTGGCTTCTTTTTGATGATAGAAGGGAGCCGAATCGATATGGCGGCGCATTCGTAAGTTACAACCTGGGATACATATTATGCGTTGTCAATTTCTCATATGTTACATGGGCTGTACCAGGAATGATCCTGTCGCACATCTGCATGACATCCTCGAATATCAGAACACGGTAGATCGCGTCAAGAAATTTGTAGACGCTCATCCGGATACGCTTTTGATTTCGACAAGTGATCACGAGACAGGGGGCCTTTCATTGGCACGGCAGGTTTCCACGCGCTACCCCGAGTACCTGTGGTAAAACGTGCTCCATCATGTTCATCGCATTGGCTCATATATGTGGGCTTCTGTTTAGGTATCCGGATGTACTCACCAGGGCCAAGAGCTCGACAGTGGGACTCGCTAAGCAGCTGTCTGGGAGTAAAGATAAGCTCACGCGAGCTTTTGTCACAGACACCATCCTCAGAGATAGTCTGGGTATCACGGATGCCACCAAGCGCGAGATAAACGCGTTGATGGGACTCGCGCGAAAAAAGCCGCTCGATCTGTACCTCGCCGACATGATCTCTTTGCGTGCACAACTTGGTGTAAGTACCAAGACGCCAAAAAAAAAAGGCAAAATTGCACCTGGTTCGATATTCATATGGTTTTTTTTAGTGGGCTACACATGGTCATAGTGGTGTGGACGTCAATTTGTATGCCTATGGGCGAGGCTCAGAACATCTGCGAGGAAGCCACGAAAACATTGATATCGGGAGCTGGATGAGCCAGTTTTTGGACCTTGACCTCGCGGAAATCACACAGCAATTGAACAAGTAAGTGAATGCAAAGGTTTTAGTGTATAGGATACTGAAAGCACCATGGTAGGAACGATGCATCCTTCCACCTCGACAATATGACCGATGACGAGAAAGCAAAATTTACAGCGCATTTGGAGCATTATCACAGCGACCCGAGTAACCTCCATCATAAAACCTTTCAGTAACTCCCTGTCATTTTCTGTTTATTATACCGACTTCACTTTACGACATCTCATGTACATACTTCGACCGAAATAATGATTAAAGCACTCTCGTATTTTACATAAGGTAGATTGGCTATTCTTAGGTCATGGATGTTCCATCTGGAGGTTGCCCCATTATTCGGTAGTGAGGCAGTTGGAAAGGAGATCAACGACCAAGCATTGTCACACAGCAGCAATATGGTGAGGGCGCGGGAAGAGGGAGGTGAGGTGATATACGCCGGCGCGCGGAAATCTTTGCAGCTTTGATGCCTTTTGACGTGCAAGTGTGAAAGCGAAGCGTTAGTGCTCTACATTACTGTCGCATGCATCTCGTCATTGGCGCATGCACCTTTATGTGCTGCGCCCTTGACTGTTCGCATCCAATGTGATGTGAAAGAGAGAAAACGCATGCAAGTCTGTGTAACTGCCCTTTGGGTGGGTGAACGCCCACCTCCTGCATATCCGGTACAAGTGGGTATTCGGTACAACGATCCGGCGCTTGGCTATCCTTCTGCATGTTTCTCCCACTCATTCACTTTGACAAGCATGAAAAAATAAACAGGCAAAATAGACATCTGTCATTTGAGAATTACAGATGTTATTGAATGCAGCGGCGGCGAATTTCGGCAACGGAGTGGGTCCAGGCCTGGTTCTGGAACCAATTAAAATGAAATGTCTTTTTTCGCTGTCATATTGGCAAATGACTTTATGTATTATGTGCCGAGCGTATCTAGGTTCATGTCCCGGATCCCATAAAGTTTTTGCAGTCTTGACTGAGGCGTCTGTGTAGGTGATTGGCGAGTTGCCTTTTTCGAGCATTCAGCCATATCGGTTATATCATTGTGAATGGAACTCGCACCCTGTACGCCCCCATCGCAGTACACGCGCCCTGCATCTTGCAGACAAGGACATCTTCTCATCAATATTTCTTTCTATAAACGCCCACGCACTCTATTGTACCCAAAACAATGGGACGTGCGCAACAATGGATCCTATGCATAGGATATGTCATTACACAAAAAGAAGGGGGTTCTTCTTAATCAGTTTGCCTGCAGATCATGATTACTCGCGGGCGTTGATCGGGCTAATTACTCATGATGGGGCTGGCCTTTTTTCCATGATATAAAATAGAAGACTGTTTTGACCTTTCATTTGCGCATTCACCCTCCTCAGCAGCTCTCTCTCTCTCTCTCTTTTGCAGTTTGACGTATACGTCTAAACTTTTCAAACTTCCTTTCCTTCATCTTTGTATATATAAAAAACATCCTCTCGTTTTCTTTCATTGTTCGACATAATGAATTCGCCTATCTTCCATACCATGATCCCTGAGGCACCCCGGGCCGGCTGGCTGGCTAAGCTCACTGCACTCCCATTTGGCAAGTCAAGATGGCAGCGACGTTTTGTCGTGCTTCTGGATACCGAGCTCCGGTACTACAAGCATGAGGTACATAGACATGGAGGCTTTATTTGTCATTGTTATTAACATTTGATTGCTTTCTACTAGCATGCAGATACGCCATCACGAATTATCAATTTACGAGAAATTCGCAATGTAATCGTGACACGAGGACCGGGACACAGCCATTGTCTGCGTCTGGAGCCTGTGGCTGGCCACATAAAGCCCTGGACATTTGCCTGCCAGTCTCTGGTCGATCTGGAGGCATGGCAATACTCCCTACAAAACCGCCTCAACAAACTTGCTCTCCATTTACCACCACCATCTCTTAAAGCAGTGGCTTCTGTCGATGATGTATGCTCCACCCTGCCTCCCTCGTATACTTCATCCATCACAATCTGCTCCGACGCCTCTTCACCCTACCACGCGCTGACGACGCCCGACAATAGTAGCACCAGCTGCTTTTCCGCCACTTCCGTCGTACCCCGGCCACGAACACGCCGCGCAGGCCCGCCACCCTCACTTTCCCGTCGCCGAGGCATTGTTTTACCGCCGTTGCTTCTCGACAAGAGCAACCTGGATTCCTTCCTCTCATGCTCCACGCTATCACCGTCCACTTTGTCTTCTTCTTGCTCGAATCACACCCCCCCTTGCCTCGCCACACCACCGTCTGCCACCACGACCGTCGATCAGGAGCGCAAATTTTCGCTGGGGTGCCTTTGCGGAGAGACTAATGAAGGGGAGCAATCGCCCACGTTTTTGCAATACAAGCGACAGTTCCAGCTGTAAATGTATCCCTTCAAGAACTTCATTCACTCGGGATGTGCAAAAGGCAAAAACCGTCCCTCCGCGTTGATATATAAATTCATACATGGCTATCTCTCGTTTGTAAAAAAAATCATATCATACCCCATCCTAATAATGCTACATATTAAATTGTGATTTTAAGCACCTATACCGAGGAGCACACAAAAGGCAAATATTCTCCGTGGAGTATGGAGTTCCAATACAAAAAACATTGGGAAATGTGGGGACAGGAAAGCAATCTGGCCAATCGGAAAAAAGTTGTCATAGGCAGCGGGGCTTGTGACACAAAACCCAAGGTTATTTTTCCGCATAAGCGATGATCCATGGAGAAATGCAAAAAAGCAAGGGCAAACAAAGACAGTGTTGTCGATAAAAGCGATCGAACTTTTGTTCAAATGGCTCAAATTTCTGGTTATCTTTATAGTTTACTTTCTTCGTTCACAGGAAGGTGATACACGTAGAAGCGTTTCTGACAATAATACTCAAACGTATCATGGGAAAAAAAAGAGAAGAGGAAGTGGAAAGAGAGTTATACCGCGCTTTTTGCAAAAAAAAAAAAAAAAGAAAAATTTGTGGTTCTAGCTGGTTTCCTTTTTCCCTGTGTGAAGTCGCCACTCAATAAATAGACAAAGCAGTTGGGAGTATGCATGCTGTCGAAGGCTCGCCGACGCTTGGCACAACAGCAACAACATTGGAGTCCAATGATCATTCACAAGATCCGTTCTTTGCTTTCTCGGTAGCTGCGGCCGCTGAAGTAACGACAGACCCATCACCCCTGCCATTACTCGTTGACACTCATTACTCTGTAACCCACCCTCAGAAGACACAACACCAACACCAGCAGCAACCACAGCAACAACAGCAACAGTCAATATCGACCTCTGCACCGACTTCGTCTGCTCTCTTTCCTGCCACACCCTCGACTCCCCAATCCTATTCTGCTGCCACACCTTTTATCCACGAAATGTCTTCTTCCGCAATAGATAGTAGTAAGAGTGACAACAATATCAGCACATCTAGCATGGCAACAGCAGCAACCGTCATGACACCTTCAAGGTCTCCACCCAACCACCAGACCGGAACGTCCATGATGGTGCCCGCCAAGCGGGGTTATAAGTCGCATGTCCCGAGTGCCTGTAAGTTTTAATAAAAATATGTACCTGTAGGCACATACGCAAACAACCCATTTCGCTCCGTGCAGCAGATATCTCATTCGCACTTTGTAGGTATCAACTGTAAAAAGGCCCATTTAGCGTGTGATGGTAAGTCCTGAGGTCTGCTTTTGCTAGCTGCCGTTGTAACCCATGTGATTTCGGCAGTAACCAGGCCCTGTAAACGATGTGTGACACTTGGCAAGACCGACACATGTCAGGACGTCAAACACAAGAAACGTGGACGACCGCGACTGCGCGACAAGAAATCATCCATGGAAGCCGGCATCGGAGAAAACTACGAGGTCATGTACGGCACCATACAGACACCCACCTTTAACGTCTCGCCTATGCATGATAACCGCACATCCTCACCTGCCTTTGCCGTCTCTTCTGCACCCGCCACAGCAGCCCATACCACCAGCAGTCATACTCAGTCATCCTCTATAGCTTTTATACACGAACCGATCGAGTCTTTTCAGCGTTCGCCGCCTCCACCGACGGCTGTGCCGTCCAACGCTCCTCCTCCGCCACCGCCCTCCACACCTGCGCCGACCCAGTCTCATACTACGCATCATCAGCCTATTGCTCCTGCTACCTCTTCTGCACTTTCCCCTTCTTTTTCGGCCACAGCGTCGTCATCTTCTCTCTCCTCTACCATCCAGTCGTTCCATCTACATCAGACCCCGCGCCTGACCTTGGACGATGCCACCTTTGATGACGGCGGTGATCTCTTCCAGCAGTGCATGATCCCGCCTTATGCACCGCCGGTACCCGCGCTTCCTTATACCCAATCACACGTACCTGAGTCGATGAGCTTACAGCTCAAGATGGACAATGCTTACGCGCAGCGGCCTGCGAGCCTACCCTTCTCGCCGTCCTCCACAGCCTTGTTGGGCTCCGGACCGGTGAACAGCAACACAAGCATGAATACCAAGGATATCAATAACAGCATAATGTACCACGGGAATGCGCCAAGTGAAGATGTACCGCGGTCGCCTTCGTCTCCGCCGCCGCACTGGCGTGAGCAGGAGGTTAAACAGACGCGACGCCAGTCATGGAAGCCTTCCATACACGGTGCCCCGAACTTACACGTCCAGACCACTCCTCCTCTTCCTGTTTCTGTTTCGCACGTAGCAGAAGCTACTGCACCCGGACAAAATCGAGATCAGGAACAGAAGTATGTGCAGTACCACCCGCAGTCCCCACCTCGACAATCGCAGCGTCAGCAGCAGCATCGACGAGAAGAGGATGCGGAAAATCAAGCGGTGACCCTGTTCATGTCAATGGAGGTGTGCTGCGCACGCGTATCGGATCAGGTCACTTCGATGTGGGGTTATTATCCTCAGGAATTCGCGCATCGGTCGCTCTATGACTTTGTTTCACCCAAGGACACGGATCGTCTGGCTCGGTTGCATCGCCTCTTGCTGGATAACATCACAGACCTCGCCGAAGAAAACGATCCCGACTTTCGCGGACCACCGCCGCCGACCGAGCGTACAACGGCTGACTTCTTCCACAGCATGGACGTGGCCGTGCTCTCCCAGGTGGCGAGCGGGTCACGCACGTTCTCGGACTCGCTTCACATCAAAAAACGCTCTGGCGAGGAAGAGTTGTACGAAATGCTGGTGTGTTTGGGTGGCGGGATCGGCGCCGACCTGCGCGACTCGTCGTCGCTGGACAGGCTGTACCTGATTGCTCAATTCCGGAAACATAACTATGAAGTCGGCTTGCGGACGGTCGTGCTGGATACCAGTTCAAGTACTTTTGGTGGCAAGCGGGCAAGTAGCAGCAGTAACAGCCATGGAGACAGCAACAGAAACAGTAGTAGCAGCAACAACAACAGCAGCAACAATGGAGATGGCAGACGTAGCTCGGAAGAGCACAGGCGAAAACTGAGTACGAGTCCGAAGCTCCAATCCTTTCGCAGCAACAACGGTTTAGCTCGACCCTCCTTGACGTCTTCCTCCTCCTTCCGAACCGCACCCGGCGCAGCCTCATTCAGTCGTTCTTCCGTGTTTGATCTACGATCGCGATACGGGTCGTCGATACCCGCCCACTATGCCAAGTCTTCACACTTGAACACTGTGACGCGGATCGGATCAGCCAAGGTGAACGTGGCACCCATGACGTGTCAGCGTACAGGCAGCACCTCGCCATCCTCGACGTCGCCCCCTTCGTCTTCGTCTTCGACCTGGCAGCGGCGCATGGACAATGTGTTACCAAAAGCAAACACGACAAACCTTCCGAATGTGAGCCCCGCCGTGGCAGCGGCTGCGTCAAGCGGCGGCAGCGGGGTCATGAGGGGACCGGCAGCGAACCTGCCTCCACTGAGCAGCGCACGCGAGTCCAATAATCCTTATTCTACGCTGGCCTACCGGTTTGCACCCATCGCAGCCGCCAAAACCGCGACAGGATCACCCCAAGGCGGGCCAAACGTCACGCATCCTACGACCCAGTACTTTTTGCAAACCTCGAGCAGCACACTCAACGCGGCGGCCTCTGCAGCGCAGTATGGCACGCGGCGGAACAACACGCTGTTCGGGTCTAATATGGCTGACAACGACCGAGCGTCAGGCAAGACGGATTCGAACCGTAAAGTAGAAATGAGTATACGCTCTTTGTTGTGTTAGACCTTTCTTTTTTGTAAATAAGACATAAATCGGTTTGACATCATTCTTGCAGCCTTTTTCTTTTTTTGACTCGACTTTTTTTGTCTTTTACAAATATTTCTCTTTTTGGCTTCCTCTCTCTCCCTCTCCTCTCTCTCTCTCTCTCTCTCTCTCTCGCTCACTCACGCACACACACACACCCAAACACACGCACTTTACAGACTCGAGTGCTCCCATTTCTTCCATGTCTGAGCATAGCATTGCACCCGTCAAGATAAGCCAATCAAACACGTTGAGCTTGGAGGAGTATCGTGCACGAAAAGTGGCACTCGTAACAGGTAACACCAACGCTGGGGGGTTGGAGAAAACGCGTGCCACTCGAATTCACTTATGCCGCGTTAGGTGTCACGGGCCAGGATGGGTCTTATTTGACCGAGTTTCTCTTGGACAAGGGCTACCACGTCCACGGCATCATCCGTCGCTCGTCGTCCTTCAACACAGGTCGTATCGAGCATATCTACAAGGATCGCCACGATCAAGGCAAGTCACGCGTTGCAACCTGAAAGGCTCCAGACGCAACAGCTGATATTACGTCTGTAAAATGTTTGCTATGGAAACAGATGTCAAGTTTTTCCTTCATCACGGCGACCTGACCGATTCCACATGTCTGGTGCACATTATTTCGCAAGTCCAGCCGACCGAGGTCTACAATTTGGCCGCACAGTCCCACGTCAAGGTGTCGTTTGACATGTCCGAGTACACCGGCGACGTCGACGCTTTGGGTACGCTCCGGTTGTTGGATGCGATCCGCACCTGCGGGCTGACGGACCGCGTGCGTTTCTACCAAGCGTCTACCTCAGAGCTCTATGGCAAGGTCGTCGAGACGCCTCAAAAAGAGACAACGCCGTTCTACCCACGTTCACCGTATGGCGTCGCCAAACTGTACGGCTATTGGATCACGGTCAACTACCGCGAATCTTACAATATGTATGCCTGCAATGGCATCTTGTTCAACCACGAATCCCCGCGGCGTGGACGCACATTTGTGACGCGCAAGATCACACGCGCGGTGGCCGACATCCATCTGGCGAGACAAGAGTGCCTGTATTTGGGTAACATTGACGCGCAGCGCGATTGGGGCCATGCACGTGACTATATTGAAGGCATGTGGCTCATGCTGCAGCAAGACACACCCGAGGACTTTGTGCTTGCGACGGGCGAGACGCACTCGGTGCGCAGCTTTGTCGAAAAAGCATTTGCGGTGACGGGTCGCAAGATCAAGTGGGAAGGCGAAGGCGTGAATGAGGTGGGCAAGGATGCCGAGACGGGCAAGGTTCGTGTGCGCATTGATCCTCGGTACTTCCGCCCTGCCGAGGTCGAACTGCTCCTGGGCGACCCTACCAAGGCAAAGGATCTCCTTGGCTGGCAGCGCAAAGTCTCGTTTGACGAGCTGGTCACCGAAATGGTCGTCGCAGACATTGAAGGGTAAGGCTGAAGCAAGGATAGATCAGGTCTATGTACTGCATTGCTCATAAGGGATACATCTGTATGCCAGGTCCTTGAAGAACGATACATATAACTAAAAAATGAAAGCTGTGCGGTTCATACTCGATACTTTTCAACATCCGTGTATGTATATTTAGTTCAAATACAGTACAAGTGATACCTGGACGAGTCTCATGGCACATGGCTATCATCCAAAATATATAGATACCTCTTTGGTAGGATTCACTATTACCTTGCGCAGATGCTATAGACCTAGTATATATCAGCAACGGTCAGGACAAGCACGTCAGACTGCTTTGCTGAATGGAAGAGAAAATAAATTTTTGGTCACTGCCCAAAGAACAAACTCCTTTCAAGCGTGTGTGTGTGTGGGTCTCGACTGGGAAATGTACAGAACAGGACGGTAAGTTGTCGCATTTCCACTTGTGTGAGACCTACCAGTCATCTGAACTCTCGATTAGTTTTTCGTCATCCACTCCCAAGGCAACTGCCTCGACGCGTTGTCAGAAATGCCTGCAGTTTGGCCACTGGGTAAATCGCATCTCTTCTAAAAAGACAAGGATGGCACCGATCTAACCAAAACGACTAGACCTTCGAGTGCAAGAATGCGCGAAGCTTCAAATCGCGGCCAACACGCACCCAGCAACTGGATAAACCTGTCAAGCTGCACGCACCCGAGATCCCCAAAGAACTGCTGGGTCGACGTGGTCTTGCTGACAAGATCTTGGCCGACAAGAAGAAGAAAAGAAGAAGCAGGTAAGGCTCCAAAGCGCATAGTCTATTCAATGTGCTGACGCTGGTATAGAAGCAGCAGCAGTAGTAGTAGCGGCAGCAGCAGCAGCAGCAGCAGCGGTAGCAGTGACAGTGAAAGCGACAGCGACAGCAGCAGCAGTGGTAGCAGCAGCAGTGGCAGTGAATCGGATAGCGGTAGCAGTGTTAGCAGCCGGGGTCGTCGTGGTCGTCGTGGCAACAGCAAGCGACGAAGCAGACGTAACCGTTCGCCTTCAGTGTCCAGCCGTAGCAGCAGCAGCAGCAGCAGAAGCAGAAGCAGAAGCAGAAGTAGGAGCCGGAGCCGATCGCTTTCACGCAGCCCGTCGCCTCCCGCCAGACGCACACGACGGAGCCCGTCCGTGAGCGTCTCTCCTCCTCGCTCCCGTGGACGTAGCAGACGCTCTTATAGCAGCAGCCGTAGCCGGTCTCCTCCTCCACGCGGTCGCTCCTCCGTCTCCGCTCGTGGCCATAGCAGCTTTGAAAGGAGAGGAAGCGTTTCCGTGAGCCGCTCTCGCTCACCTCTTTCGCCCCGGCCTCGTGGCGGTGGCAGCCGAAGACGCTCGCCTAGCCGCTCCCCCTCACGTTCGCGCAGCCCCCCGAGACGCGGTAGAAACAGTTCGATCCGTCGACGCCGTTCGCCCTCCGTGTCTTATTCTCGCTCTCGCTCTCGCTCGCGGTCGTTGACGCCACCTGCGCGAGGCAGACGGGGTCGCTCACCGTCGTATTCGCGCTCTCGCTCCAGCAGCCTGGGCCGACGTCCTTCTCCCAAACGCCATCGGGCATAAAGACATCGATAGCGGGCCTCTCATCCAACACATATCATTCCCCCAATCCCAGTGATCACACTTGTTTCCAATCCAAAAAAGCCAAATGTCTATTATCTATAAACTTTTTTTTTCTCTTTTTCTTTTGCTATTTGCATGCTATAGAATAGAATGTATGTGATGGGTTTACAGGATGCCCCACAGATCTTCGACTGCACCGGCCATTTTGCCACATGCGACGGAAGCAGAGAGCGAATACTCGGATACACCAATCTTGTCGTCCACGTAAGCGTCGGCAAAGTCATCGGTACCGTGTGCCATGGCACCCACGACGACCACGATGTTCTTGTCCTCCGGGATCGTAGGCAGATATTCGCTCAATCGGACAGCAGGTGCATCCCACGAAAGGGCTAATATCGAGTAGGGTAAGAATGTCAATTGGGATGATGGGAGGTATCCCACTTACCAATCTTGTGGCTGTTGGTCGGAAGGTACTTTTCGATGGGGTTTTCAATGACACGCAAGAGCTTTTCGTTGCCGTTGACAGCACGAATGCTCAATTTGTGGAGAAGCTGAACCATGAGACCGGCAAAACGTTTAAAGGTACGCGGGATACGGATGTGAGGGTTGACTTCGATGAGCACGTTCTTCTGGGTATGGATGTAGACTTGGAGAAGACCCGCCTTGTTGATCGGGCTGTCGAGGAGTGTCAGAAGGCACTTTCATAACGAGGTTAGAACACATGCAATGGAAAAAAAGGTGCGTCGTTAGGGTGAGAGTCGGATTGTACCTGGTGAGTGATATCAGGACGAGCTTCATAAGCTTCTCTGCCATTCTTTTTCAAAATGTGCAAGTGATCGTCGACGTTGAGAAGCTGGTAACTGCCCTCCTTGGCCTTGCCGACCTTGAGGGTCTCGAGGGTTGCTTGCTCCAGTACGACGATTAACCGACGGGTCTTTTCTTTTTCGGCATTGGTCTTGGGCACCTTGGGCGCCTGGGGAATCATATGCTTGTCCACATTTCGTACATCGCCCACCTTGATACGCTTCTGCTGCTGCTGCTCCTCGCTCTCCGTCGATCGTTTCGTCGTTTCACCCATTTGTGTCCAAGAAGAAAAGAAGGTATGAACAAAAAAAAGAAAAAAAAAAAAAAGGAAATGGAATTGGGGGAGACCAGTTGAATTTGCATGAAATAAATCGCAAGCCACACACCCACAGCTCTTCACAGCCCTCATTCTCATATATACAGTTAACTTCTACCCTTTCTCTCTTCCCCATGGGGAAACGAAAGCACGAACATGGCGATAGGAAGGATATCAAGAAGAAGAAAAAGCACAAGCATCGGCATCATCATGCGCTTCATTCGACTCCTATCCTTCAATTACCGTATGAAATCCTAATGGAAGTGTTCATTCTGTCGAGCAATCCAAACCTGGTTGTAGCGAGCAGGCACTTTTATTCGATGCTGCAGCACTGCTCCGAGAGAGACAAGGTGCGGTGGCTGCTGTATCGGTACGAAGGCAACTGTGTGCAGGCGGCACGGGGAAGCCTCCGCTTTCCGTTTGTCACACCCCGCCTGCTCAGTCTGTTTGACAGCCTCCACCAGGAACCGGTGCCGCTCGACGACGTGGCTCTGCCGCCGCACCTGTTCAAACCACCCGTCGCACTCGACTTCCTCCAACTCCTCCTCAGCCGTAAATGCTCACCCTCCAAACCCAAAGGATACCCCCTCGTCAAGGCCGCCCAGCTGAACGACCTCCGCCTTGCCAAGCTCCTCGTCGCCCACGGCGCTGATCCTGCCGCAAAGGGTAACTTTGCCCTCCGTATCGCAGCCTGCAACAACAACCGCGACATGGTCCTCTATTTCCTTAACGATCTCCGTCTCTCGCCCGACGAAGAAACCTTGCGTGTGTGCATCCAGCGCGACATTTGGCCCATGGTCGACCTTCTTGTCCAGCATGGGGCTGTTCCAGATATGGCCACTGTTCTTGGCTTTTCATAATATACATATCTTAGTATTTATCATTGCAGTTGTTTGTTTGTTTGATTCTTCCTTGCCTTCTTTGTTTTGTAATCAATTGCATTCTTCATTAAGGAAAAAGGAAGAGAAAAAATAGAGATGGAAAGGAAAGCATAGATAGAGAATACGAAAGTGAGACTAGACTATCATGTGCGTGCGGTGATGAGAAGAGCAAGAAGTGTAGAGAAAGATGAGATAAAAGCATGTGACAATAGAGTTGAGAGAGAGAAGGAGACAGAGGGACAGAGAGAGAGAGAGAGTGTGTGTGTGTGTGTATACATACGGATGAGAAGGACGGAGAGAAGGGATATGAGGTGGGATTGAATCAAGACGACTCGCCGAGCGATCGTCGTGCTTCTTGTTCTGCTGCAGCCTTGTCCTCGATTGCCCCTTGCCATCCCTTTTCGCTTTCCAGCCATTCGTGCCATCGTGGCTGCTGTCGCATGCCCAGTTTGGCTCGCTGGGCGGGTCGTTTGCGAAGGAAGGCGTCCTCGGTATCAATAATGTAGAACATGTGATATGTGTCCTTGCTAATCTTGTACTGCATCCCTTGATACACATAGCTGTCGTCGTCCGCGTTCTTTTCGTCCTTCTCCCCCTCCTCCTTCAAGTTACGCTTCATAAACCGTTTCTGCATCCGGTCTTGTTTGACCCCTTCTGTCGGTATGTTGAAGTCCGCGTAGTTGGTTACGTATTCGTTGTAGGCCACGCGTGCATCGGTCTCGAGGACGTAGTCATCTGTTCCCAGCAACTGGATGGTCAACACCCGTTTACCAAGATCCTACATGCATCATCGATAAGAATAATGACACCGACAGAGCATGTTCCACAACTTACAAAGACAAAGGCGAAGATGCTCTCGTTTGGCTCCAAGTACTCTTGCTCCGCCCGCATCTTGTAGGTTGCAAGCTGTTGCGTGTTCGGTGGATTCTCCAGGTCACGGAACATCTTGAAGAGGTCCACCAGCTGTCTTGTGGACGCATCCGACATGATTTGATGCAGCTAGCAAAGCGTTAGCCTCCCTTTTCTTTCTCGAATATGCCATCCACGAAAACTTACATGTCGGATGAGGAGCATCACAAGCTTATCAATCGTGAATATTACGTAGGCCTTCTTTCCATAGATATACCGTGCGCATTCTTCGTACACCTGCTGGTCCACCGCGCTTTCAAAGAAGACGTCAATCAGGTCCAACATGGCGTTATAGTAGCCGTTGCTGAAATCCATGCCAACACCTGTCCCAAATGCATAAGAGCTCACAGAGTTGCTTTCATTTCCAAGGCAGCTTACCATTGACGGTCACGTTGGTCAGACTCAGATCTAAGGCAGCCTTGTTGGCTTTCTTGGTTTTATCTGGATGGTCTTTGTAATCGTTGTCGACGTTCTTTAAGGTTTGCAGTCGGTTGTATGCCATCTAACAAGTACCCATCGTCAGCCATGAACCGAAATGAGTCTACTTCCCTGATGTACCTGATACAGTCGCATGAAGCAATAATAGGTAGAGTTACCGAAAAAGGTAATGCTGGGACGCTCTTTCCTTTGCTCTTCGGGTGCGTCGTCGCCTTCTTCGGTCTTTATACGTACGTCGCCCATGAGCACATCGCCATCCACGTCAAAAAGCAGCGGTATAAAGGTATCCAGGAATGCGCGCAAGGCATCGCAATGTTCTGGATTGTATACTTCTTGTCGTTCCAGGAAGGAGATGATGAGGCGGGTGATGTCATGGAAGACGTGACGATCGTTAAACTCGAACGAGAACTGAGGCGGGTGTCGACTGCCTCCATCATATACAAATTTTTCTTTGGAAGGCTGTTTCCGCTTGACCTGGTCGGCTTGGCTGTTTCGGATGTTTTCGATTTCGGCGAGCATGTGCTTGGAGGACATGATCTTTTTATCATTGTTCTTGAAGGTCACGCCCTGGTAGTCAAGCGCCTTGTAATAGTTCTTGGCTTCTACTTCACGCCAGATTTTGTTCCACTCGCGCTGTGCTCGCTTCCACTCGTCGTCCTTTTGCTTGAGGCGTTTCAGCAGCAAAGGTACGGTCGGCACAGGATTGTTGTGGATCAAGTCGATCACCTCGCGGCCTCGATCGTTGCCATATATCTTCTTGATAATGTGCTGGTATATGGCCTTCGAGGGACCCCCAAGACCGGGGGGCAGTTGATACTCGATCTTCTCCTCTTCGCTCATGACCGATATCTTCTTTACCACGGGTTCCAGGAGCGCGATCGTGTTCAGATTCGCTTCAATACTCAGGTCGTAGTCATAGCGCTCCTCTTCCACACGATGGAGCGCCTCTTCAAAGTGGTTCTTCTTGGATGTCACATAGCTGTTCTCCTCGCTGGCCCACCGTGGATGGGAGACGTACTCGTCGTTCAGCACCTCACGACACAGATTATCCCGGCCAGAGCATGTCTCCTGCTGCCACTTTTCAGGAATGCATCGGTAACTTGGACCGTAAGGCTTGCAGTTGGCCAAGTTGGGCTTCTCGGTTGGCTCGTTCTCGATGATGGTGTCATCCTTGGGATTGTAGCCTACCAGACGCTTGAACCAGTCGAAAAGTTCGTGGTTGCCACCAATGAAGCTCTCCACACGCGCGACGAGCAGGTTTTGATCGAGGATCTGCCGGCTGAATAGGTTAAGGAGCTTGAGGAAAGCGCGATAGGTTCCGCGGTGGCCAATGTATTTCTGGACGCGGTCAAAAAATTCTGCTTCCTCCGCTGACATGGTGGCCCGTGCGGAGGTTTCGAAATCAGTGTCATCCATACCCGATCTGACGTTTGACAGCTGGACTTCCATCTTGTGATGTATTTTAGAGCGCTATGCGGCACGTTTGTTACTACCTTGGCACGTCGTCATCTCATAAGCTGTCACCCCTTACCTTGGAGAGATTCGCACTCGAAATGGAACCGATGCGCTTCTTTCTGCTGCTTGTGCTGGGGGGAAGGCTAGGCACCATCACAGAGCCACGTTTGCCCGTAACACCACCGAACAAGGCGGCCATACCTGCACCTCCTCCTGCACCGGATGTCTCTGGTAAGAATTGCTTAAATTCATCCAAGAGATCTGCAGCGCCATTAAAGAGGTCCTGAACCTGTGCATAGACTTCCTGGATGGGTTTTTGCTCTTTCTGATAAGTCTGGAGTATCTCGAGAAATTGCTTGTAGGTGTCTGGCTCGCCTGCAAACCGGTTTTTGATCTTATTGACGTAATTAATGGCGTGATTGAATTCAACCGGGGCACGTCGACCGCCTGCGTCTTCCCGTTGCGGCATACTAGGGCGATGATAGACATTCTGAGGTGGCATAGGACGACCGTAGCGTTGGTGTTGATGGTGTTGTTGCTGAGATGGGGGTTGCTGCGCATAGGATGCGTAATAGCCGCCTGGCGCGGTGCTCGGCATAAGATTGAGGGGCTCAGCGCCTGAAGTAGTGGTTGTCCCGGTAGGTGTAGTGACTTTGATAACGTCGCGACCACGTTCGTCGGCATAGCATTCGATCCGGTAACCGGGAGGAAGAAAAGTGTTGAAACCAGAGATGAGAGAGGAGTGGCCGTGGAATAGAGAAGAAACGCGTTCAATTACGCCCGGGGTGTCGATGCTATTGAATCAGACAGAGAGAGAGAGAGAGAGAGAGAGTTAGCTAGCAAACGAGATACTGGAAGAGGCTACTTGCGTTTGGCTTTTAAAGTCCTTCATGATATCAAGGAAGCGATTGTAGATTTCTGGCTGCTCTGAGAACTGGATTTTGACCTGATCAAGGTAGGTCAGGGCATCCTTGACATTGAGCGGGCGGTAGCCGTTGGTGGAAGCGGAAGAATGGGTGGGTTGCTGAGAAGGGTCTTCCTGCTGCTGCTGCTGCTGCTGTGGTTGTTGAGGATGCTTTGGGTGGTACATGGCAGGGCTGGCAGGAGAGCGGTGGGAAGCAGGAGCAGGAGGAGCAGCGGGTACAGCGGGAGAAGAAGCCACGGGCGAAGACGACGTTGGGGCGGAGCCAGAGGCGGCAGTATCAGCGAGCGGGTGCACGGCTTGACCATCCATATTCACGCTTGGGCTCCGTGCGGCTCCAAAACCCTGGCTCTGACTCTGGTTCTGGCTCTGACTTGGAGCTTGGCTTGCGCTTTGGCTTTGTGCACGAGGTTGTGAAGCTAATGGCCCTGGCATTGGGTACATGGACCGCTCAGTCCCGGTGGAAGCCAACGACGCGTGTGCTGTGGGCGACGCTGCTTCTGTGACTACGCTTCGAGATGGCGGATCTTCTGATGCGTGCGCAGACGGTACAGGGGCCGGGCTGTTGCTGTGTCTATAGCCAATTGAGTACTCCGGGAGCTACCTTCCGGTGGCGCTTGCTTACCTGGCCAACAGGTGCGATGCATCCTCAGCTGCCATTGAAAGTACGGAGATTTGGGGGGACGAAGGGTGACGACTTTTTCTTGTGGTTGTTGAACGCGAACAGGCGTGGGAAATGGGTTATTAAAGAACGCGTGAGAGGTGCGATAGCAGGTGGTGGGGTATGGGGTGGGATAGCTGCGTAGAGTAGCAGAGAGTGGCAAATGAGAGAAAGGTGGGGTTCGCGTTCACGATCGTCAAATCAGGCGAAAAGGAGACGAAAAGCGGCAGTCCCTTCCCTTGACCTTCTCTGGTTTACAAAATTACAAACTGAGACCGAATATTCATCCCATTTTCCCAAAATGTTGTCTCTTTTTCCCTGGTATCATTATCGTTTTCTGCCGCAATACAACCCTTTCATTCATGTACGTGAAATCTTATAAATCGGTCGGCATTGAAGAGACGAGTGAATCACGCCACTATGGACGCAAGGAATCCATTCTCTGATAAGACCACATGTGTTATATTGTCCTCTCCTGAGCACATACGTGAAATGAAAGAGTTTATGGCACGTGATAAGTGAAAGAAGGGAAGAAAAAAAAAAAAGATGACCTCCCTTTCTATCACGGACGGGTCATGCTGCTGAGCCCGTGTCGATCACATCCGCGAGTGATACGACTGCTATGTCATGTTGAAGCCTGATCACTCATTTGAGGTCTGCAAGGCAGATACTTTTTGATACTGACTCCCATGATCTGAAGTCGTTCTCCATATATAAAGCTTCGGCGTTCGTCTCTTTCGCACGGCAGACAATGCAACTGTTATTCTGGAAAACTTTACTTTCGGAGGAGGCATCTGTGAAGAAGGATTCACCATATGGCACCAATTCTGACGCTGCATGTCGAAGCAAAGAGCGACGACTACGACACTTGGTGCAAGCCTATACCATCATGCGCGGCCGCGAATCGCGGGGGATACCTGTACGCCTGGTTCCTTCTTATCTTGCGCTCTTGACATAAGAATGCTGTCCATGAGCGTCTATTCCATATCCTAGCTCATGCATAGTATGCTATAGATGCCTTACCAGGGACGCCATTGATCTGTACGACAAACCACCGGATGGCAGTACACAGTATTTTTGTTGTAGATGACGTCAACGTAAAACGCATAAAATCTTCTCTCAAATCTCTACCACAATGGCGGGTATTATATGCAAGTCTGTTACAAACCAAATCAACCAAAACTGCTGCGCAAAAAAAGTCCTCTTCCGGTTTTTTCACACCTGTGTACAGCGTTGTCATAAAAGAAAACAGGCGATATCCATCCTTCGCGCCCAGAGAAATGAATAATACCTATCAACACATGCATGGATGGTGCCTGACGCGATGCCTGCTCGTCCCCGTCGGCACTCCTGGAGATGAATGCCTTCGCTTCGTGATGTTTACGGAAAAGATGTACGTGACGACAAATCATATTGATAGACAGAGTCATCTTATTCTATCTGACTGTGCTGTCTTTTTTCCCACCCAGGTCGGACACGCCGATAGTCTGCACTGCAACCGCTGACATGTTACGAAGTATTGTAATGCCTGTCGAGAGGCTTGACTGGTTCGTGTTTGTGGTCGTCCGAGGTCGCACCACGACGCAAGCGATGACTAGGGACACCTTCGACACAGGCGTGGAATGGCACATACTGGTGCACGACATGGAAGTTCTTTGCTCTGGCTGTCCTTCCATCATACAAGTCGCCAACGAAGAGGAGGAGCATAACCGACGATTCGATCAGTATAGCCAAACTATTCTCAGCTTGGACGGTCCTCCCCCTGATCAATCGGAAATCACTTTCTTCAGCAGCCAAGAACTGGAACAAATGGAACATTCCCACCACCCTACTAATATCATTGAATCCAGAAGTCCCTATATGGGACTCACTGAACAGGAGACCCTAGGTGAAGGAAACGAATACTTGATTTCTTTCGATACTACTGAATGGACTGAGACAGAAGTGCCTGCTACCATTGATCCCTCTACGATCACTCGTCTCACGAACGCAGCTTCCCCTGTCACGGCCATCAACGATTTGGACCCGGACGACCTGCTCGATGTTTCTACTCAAACTACACAATAGCTACAGTTATCGATTTAGCAACACAAGTCACGAAAGAGCTATGACAAACAAATAAATCAACGAATCACTATACAATATTCCGGCTGATAAAGTTTAACAGACTGCGCATCATCATATGTATACGAATCACTATAACTTATCTCAGAAGAGGTGTCTAATTTTTATGGGTAGTCTGTCAGCGACTTTTGTGTCGCGTTTGCGGCGATCTCGGCTTTCAATGCCGATATCTTGCGTCTGTTCAATTTCTCCAAAGCTATATCGATCTCGTCATCCATAATGAGCTCGCTGAGAACATTCTGGAGATTGTCGATGAGCTGTTGGATCGGAACGGCGGGCGCCGAGTCAGCCGAGTCGTCCTCGTCATCCTCAGCGGGTTGGGCGCCGAAAGTGGATACAACATGTTCTATGATAGAGTCTTTGGATGAGATCTCTGCCATATCATGCTCGTCCGGAGGATTGTACTCAATATCCCTTGCTTGAAGAGTTCCTGGTTATGATGTTTAAGCTCTCATTGATGGAGCTTTCCACATCAAATCCTCCTTCCTCTTCAGCGTTCCGGCGCTCGCCTATGTCGCTTGTAAAAAGCCCAGTGTGGGCGAAGCAGTTGCAAATGGTGGTCGCCGTAACGAACGTTTTCCAGCAAAGCCTCGCCCACTTCATGGCCACTAGCTGATCAACTTTGTACAAGTTGTCTCAGTGTCTCACCCTAAAACGCAGCGCAGCATATTAGATATGGTAGGACCTATGTAATATGTGGCCCGCTCGTTAATGATTAAAGGAAAAAAAAAAAAGGTGTTTGGGTCTAGTGCACATACTTATAGTGCTGTTTCAAACTGTTTATAATGCCCTGGTCCATCGGCTGTAGCTTTGCTGTTGCCTTCGGAGGGAGCATGGCTACATCGAGGTATTTAAGATCCTGGGGAAGCCTTGTATGCGACAGAGCATTGTCAATTAGCAGTAAGCATTTTTCACCTCGGTGCCGAGTACCGACTTCATCATCCATATGACGAAGAACGGCATGAAAAATGCTACTATCCATCCACGCCTTCGGATGGGTGGAGTATTGGGACCCAAGCTCCTTTCCTTTAGTTGGGCGCTGACCAGTCAACTACGTTGTATTTGTTCAATCGAAATTTTCATACCTGTCTTGCCCTGAAATGCTCTAGGTTTTTTTGCCTTTCCAACGAAGTAAATTGGTAGCTTATGCGAGCCGTCGGCATTTGCTGCTAACGTCAAGATTATCCTCTGCTTGTCCTTCTTGATCTTTATTTTCTGAAATAGTTACATAACCGTCAGAATCTTTATTAATTTATGTTATCTTGACGCCAGCAATCTGTTCTGTTGCTATGGTACTTCTCGGTGCTTGGCAATAGAACAAGCCAGTTTCGTTCAGGTTATAGACCCGGGTTCAATGGATAGCTCTTGATTTTGTCTTGATCTCGTCGATGTGGCGTGAGACGATGTCTTGATCCAGATCTACCTCGCCAGCCTCGCCATGCATAACGTACGTCTGCAGGCCATATCGCTCCATGAAACCGGTCATCCAGCCATCCGAGAACACGATAGGAGCGGTTATATCAAGCTTATGCTTGATTGAAAGCGTAGTTTCCTTTATGGCGCCTCGGCTGATTGGGACGTTGCTCCGTTGGCATTCAAGGACGCACTGGTAGACAGCATGTTCAATACCGGGCAGAGCACCTTTTCTGGGGCGTTTCGCCTGAAATCCGGCATGGGTCGTCCCTTCATACTGGTCTCGCTTCTTGAGCAACTTCGAGATAGCGGCTTGCGAGATTGCCACACCGTATTCCGACTAACCCAAGCGGCCAGTGTAAGGTGTGACCCGGTTACCATAAATGGCAGCACCTACCCTACATGCATTCGAGCTTTTCTCTGAGTAACCCCCCAAGCATTCGAACTCTGGCCTGAGTATCAACACAAGCAATCAGCCTCTTCGCTGAGTATCCTCTTTACCCCCATATATCTTATCCCTTAGCAGTTCAAACATATAAGGTAATGGATACGCTTCCTCCCCCCCCTGGGGGCTTGCGCTCACCCCCTTTCTAAATAAGGGTCGATTTGTAACAACAGCAAGCTGTCACATCGCACATCGTCCTTTTTGGGCAACTTTTTCTCTGCCTCTCTGTACTAACTACTTCATTCCTCTACGTGCGTTCCCCGGACGGGCGGGTATTCAGTATAAAATTGACCGTGCTCCACTTCACGCCTTTAAAAATGACATACTATATCAAACGTGAAAATTAGACAGATAGCTAGACCTGAATAGCTATGTAAGATCCTTATTTTCCCATAGCACGTAAAGTAAAAATCCATTTTTTGGTACATTCCACCGCCTCCAACGCTCGGGCCTTGTTGTTAAAGGACAACACTTACTTTGTAAGGTGGCAAAAGTGAGTTACTGGTCGTGCACAGCACGATGGCCTCATTGAAAAATGACCAAATCCAATTCTGCATTTGGCATTTTCAAAGACTTATTCCGCATTCGGTGAATGCACCCAGAGGAGTAGTGTAGTCAGTATAAAGAAAGGAAGAGACAGTTACACGAGAAAGGTGCTGTTCAAATCGACCCTTATTTAGAAAGAGGGGGGTGAGCGCAAGGGTCAGGGGGGGGTGAGCGTATCAACTACCAACATATAAATAGCCCTCGAATTCTTAGCCTTAGACAGACAGTTTCACACAGATCTTCACAACCCAATATATCATCTTTGAAGACAATTCTCTTATTTCTCTGACGCTACAGCAGCCTTTTCTATCCTCTGTCGCTGATCTCCGTTGGTTATTTATCAAGACACCATCGAAAAGCACAAGTTCTTACAACTCCATTCTGACTTTGTCAACATTTTCAAACACCTCATTTCGAATCTCGAACTTCCGAATCTCTTATTCTTCCATTTTTCATTACCTCTTTTTATCCCACTTATTACTTTCTTCGCAAAGCTTACCCAATAAGCTTTGCTGGTGCTCACACTTCAACACACAATAGTCTAGAAGACCTCTACTTTTGTACCTTTTTCGCAATTCGCACTCCGGACCTACAAATGCCTTGGCCATACTACCTTAACCGCCCTATTACACCAAGCGACGCAACATAACGTTATCACCTACACAAGGTAGTCATTCACAAACCTAAAAGCACCAACACAACCTATACCAGTTGTTTTTGTGTCCATACTTTGTGCATCTCGTTCCACTTCGAGCATATCTCCAGGCGTTGCTTGTTGTTCAGGCGCGTAGCAGTGTTGTTCATCTTGAATGTTGCTTATAGCGTAAGTTCTAAAACAGAACCTGTTCTACATGGACATCGACGCCTTATCTCATAATGCTAGATGGTTCTGTGACACACATACAGTATACGTTACGCAAACCAATCGGACCTTCAATTGAGGTAAGTTATACTCTGACATAGGTTATACTTTTTCCATTTCCCGAGCATATAACTTATCCCAGCAGCTACTGTACTCTTTCTACCCGCCTTTCAGCCTTTTTACCATGAATATACCAGAAGATCTCCTCCAATTCTAGCTGACCCGCAAAAACAAATCTGGTTTTAACAAGATAAGTCGACTTATTGCCAACGACCAGTGGACAGTTGACACTATTACGACGGCGTTTCTCAAAGTTCCAAAGGGACCTACATCAGTACCAGTACCTGTTTTGTCGATGGCACCGAGTGCGACATCCTATATGTGTCACGTTCGGCCGAACTCAGCAGTCTTCCGCCTGTAATAATGGAAATACAACATACTGTTAGCAAAGAGTCGATGACGACTGCTATACTGTACAGTATCGCTTAAACATCTATCATCAACTCCATGTTCATCCTGTTCTTGTCATTATCTGCATTGATAAAATCGGGTCAAAAACTTTGGCGAACGAATCTACGCCTACAGAAGTATGCCGTTCTGTCTTGAAACAGCCTGCACTCACTGGGCCAGACATTGCTTTCGAAAACCTCGATCGATACACTGGTGCTTGCTGATGGTACCCAGCCATTGGATCCTGTCGTGGCGTCCGCCCGCTTTCTTACTTCATGCCAGCAAAGCATCATAAGTATTGATCGATGGGACGACCCAACGATCCAGCTGCTATATCGGCTTGCGAAGGACATCTGCAAGGCGGACGACAAGGAAGAAATCAGCAGATCGAATGCTTTGGTCACGATATGTGAAGCTACCGGATCCCAGTTCGCCAAGATCGTAAAAACGATCTCTATCGAACCCAAAAAGGCTATTAAATACGCAGAAGTCGGTCACCTATACAGCACGGACCTGAAGCGAATTTCTTCGTCCATGCGATGCGCTTTTCGATTGTTGCGGGAGAATTGCGCGCCTCGGGATGCAGAGTAACTCTTTTCAGTGACAGGCCGCATTCCTCGGTCATGAACCGGTTCACAGCCGTTTTCTTGATGGATACTTCCTCAAAATGGCCTGTGAGGGCATCCACAACGTCAACCACGCGTGCCCTCGGTTTCTCATCAATGAAATCCAGGACAAAGGATTTGTGCTCGTCATCCAGCACCGGCTCCCTTCCACTCACTTTTTCAGGAACCTCCATCTCGCCGGTCTCCCTGAACAATTTGCACCAGCGCTGTGCCGTCTTTACTGGCACGTTATGCGCCCTGGCGGCCTCTGGCTGCAGTGCATAACTTTTCGAGCTGATAATCGACAACCATTCTCTTCAGCTGATAGGGGTAATGATTACCTTTGGAAGGAGCTTTCTTCGTGCTTTCTGCCTTTGTTGAGGTTTCAGCTTTCGGTGGTTCTTCCTCATCGCTAGGGTCAACAATCATTTCGACCGCGGCTGTCGTAGACGTGAAAGTATTGTAAGACGTACGTTAGAATGACAGTACCCTCTGCCGTACTTGATACATCTTTTGGAATATTTTTCGACGCCATCTTAGGAAGGCGCTAGCATACATACTAAAGTATGCAGGGGCGGCAATATATTATCTAATGTAGCATTACAAAGAATCTGCCCGCAAGTTGCATGACGTATCCTACGGACACGTCCTTTTCTTTATACAACCATGAAACCACATAGCTTTTCGACCTTAAATTACATATGTGGCACGAAGCATAATGCTTTATATAGGCCTGTAAGAGATAAAGAAAGTACATCGGGTTCCTTTGCAAGGCTATATAATCTGCTTAAACTTTCATGGATACAGCATTACTAGCAGAATACTCATTCTCATCAGCACTATCTTTTTCGCCCGTCAAAAAATCGTTATTATGAGGCTTTATTTTATTTTATGTTTCGCCACTATCATGTATCAAGCATCTTCCGCAGCTGTCACGCCTTTTCAATCAAGATACTCTCCATGTAAGTCAGAAAAAGTCTGATGAAGCACCGCTTGGTTTGCAACAGCTATGAAGCCAATGCTTTTGTCGCTCTATTCATATACATGTGTGACGGCGATACTGACTTCTTCTGTTTTACTTCTAGCGGCTGATGCTGTTATCTCTGATGGAAGCCTTTTGAAGAGGGACCCGAAAAGTCCACGAGGCCAATGTATTCTCGACTGCAAAATTATCCATTGGCGCGCCGATGAAGAAGCAACTCGTCAAGAATGCTATGACAAGTGTATCAAGAACGCTCCGGACAACTGATAGGTTATGCTTGTTTTCTGCAAAGTAGTAGAAGATATACTTCTGTATGTAATGCACGATTCATTTCCTTCCAGTAAAGCAGTAAAGTCTGTTTTTCTTTGTTGTTTTTCGTATAAGTCGGAGGTGCAAGTGGTGACGTTCTTAGAGCCGTCGTCTAACATGCATGGTTTCGTTTAGCCATTTCTACCAATATTCAAGACAACACGTATGATATTTCTAGCCCATATCCCTTGCCCTTGTATATGGACAGTAAAATAGCGAACTATGTATAGAACATATCAGCATTAGATAATGCTTATGGCGCCCTGTAACGTCTTTAGTTCTTGATTAAATATGCTATAAGCAAGCACGGATGGAATCAGTTGCGCAGTTTCTTTTTATGAAGCGCGATACTGGCTCTTGCCCATGTCCTTGGTGCGGTAATTTAGGTCTAGAGATCGCATTTATGAAGGCGAAATAGCGTGTCGGCTTTTAACTTGGTCGATATGTATGGTATCGTGTCACTGAAGGATAGTGAAAAAGTAATTATAAAACAGATATTTCAGATGAAGCCTGAACGAAGTGAAAAGTACTGCATACGTATGGACCAGTCAGACGCAGACTACGCTGAGTATCTCCAGGCATATACAGTAGCCGCTGGGATAAGTTATGCTGAGATAAGTTATATTCTGGGATAAGTTATGTCATTTTTCTTTCCTCAAAAAAAAAACATAGGGATTTTTAACTTTCTTGGCCCAAGTCATAAATTATACGAATCTCTATAACTTATCTCAGAAGAGGTGTCTAATTTTTATGGGTAAAATAGTCTGCCAGCGACTTTTGTGTCGCGTTTGCGGCGATCTCGGCTTTCAATGTCGATATCTTGCGTCTGATCAATTTCTCCAAAGCTATATCGATCTCGTCATCCATAATGAGCTCGCTGAGAACATTCTGGAGATTGTCGATGAGCTGTTGGATCGGAACGGCGGGCGCCGAGTCAGCCGAGTCGTCCTCGTCATCCTCAGCGGGTTGGGCGCCGAAAGTGGATACAACATGTTCTATGATAGAGTCTTTGGATGAGATCTCTGCCATATCATGCTCGTCCGGAGGATTGTACTCGATATCCCTTGCTTGAAGAATTGCTGGGTATATGATGTTTAAGTTCTCATTGATGGAGCTTTCCACATCAAATCCTCCTTCCTCTTCAGCGTTCCGGCGCTCGCCTATGTCGCTTGTAAAAACCCCAGTGTGGGCGAAGCAGTTGCAAATGGTGGTCGCCGTAACGAACGTTTTCCAGCAAAGCCTCGCCCACTTCATGGCCACTAGCTGATCAACTTTGTACAAGTTGTCTCAGTATCTCACCCTAAAACGCAGCGCAGCATATTAGATATGGTAGGACCTATGTAATATGTGGCCCGCTCGTTAATGATTAAAGGAAAAAAAAAAAAGGTGTTTGGGTCTAGTGCACATACTTATAGTGCTGTTTCAAACTGTTTATAATGCCCTGATCCATCGGCTGTAGCTTTGCTGTTGCCTTCGGAGGGAGCATGGCTACATCGAGGTATTTAAGATCCTGGGGAAGCCTTGTATGCGACAGAGCATTGTCAATTAGCAGTAAGCACTTTTCACCTCGGTGCCGAGTACCGACTTCATCATCCATATGACGAAGAACGGCATGAAAAATGCTACTATCCATCCACGCCTTCGGATGGGTGTAATATTGGAACCCAAGCTCCTTTCCTTTAGTTGGGCGCTGACCAGTCAACTACGTTGTATTTGTTCAATCGAAATTTTCATACCTGTCTTGCCCTGAAATGCTCTAGGTTTTTTTGCCTTTCCAACGAAGTAAATTGGTAGCTTATGCGAGCCGCCGGCATTTGCTGCTAACGTCAAGGTTAGCCGCGCGGGTAAGCTATACGCTCGGGAGATCAAAAGGATATAACGTAGGCGAGATAATAACTTATCTGGGTATAACTTATCCGCGCGGCTACTGTACCGGAAAGCGATGCACAAGACTGGTTCTCATCATATTCAAATCAGAAAATTTACAGAGCACAGAAATGTGGTGTGGGACCTGCTCTTGCTGGTAGACGCTTATGGATTCACTGATAAGCTCTCGCTTTATCCTCAGTATTTAAGCCATAGCTGAACCGCAGGCGAGACCGAATCCTTTCTTCCTCCCCCCCCCCCCACCTCTTATCTTCTTTCTGTGTTTCATTCCAATTCTTTCACTACCAAGTTCCATTTTTTAAACCTCTTATCAGAGATGGCACGCACAAAACAAAAGATGCGACAGGCGAGAAAACGGCAAAGGGAAGAAGAAGAAGAAGAAGAAGGAATATTGGAGGCGCAACACGGGCCGCAGCTTGTGCCGATTCAACCACAAGAGCAAGAAGCAAATTCATCTACCAACAGTGAGTCCAAAAAACGTACTTTTCATTCTTCCCATGTAGCGTAACCATATTTCTCTCAAGATCCACGGAAACGGCAGAGACGCGGGCTGTCGGGCCGCACGACCAAAAGAAGACAGGCAGCAGACGAAAAGAAGTCGAAAAGAGGAGCGCGCAAGGAGCGGCAAACTGCGCTTCGCAAGCCGCAAACCCTCAGTGAGAACGAGTGGTGTCCGAGCTGCAAAAAGAACAAAAGTTTTGACACCGCCAGTACGCACAGGAGAAGTTCTAACAAGCTCTGCCCGTACCACAAGGATAACCAACGCGCGGAGGCGAGAAGCATTCTTGGAGGAGGGCGCACCAGAACATGCACTATCAAGCACGGCTTAGACACTATGCTGAAGACATTGCGAAATCCGGAGAAGCAAGCATTTACGGCGGGTGTCGGAACAGTTGTTGATTTCAACCGACGAGTACTCATCTGCGGTCAACTTTTCATCCATTTTTATTTCACACAGCGCCTCTCAAGAGATGAGGACGCAAATATACCTTTGAAATTCTTCGATGCAAACTTTGTGAACGGCGTCTTTCAGTTGGTCCTTGGCCGCCAGTGGTCGAACAAGAAACTCTTCAGCCAAGCTGAGATCCACGAAATTCAGGCTACGTTCGGTGAATTCCTGCGCTTGGTGCCTGGAGCTCGCTGTGGTTTGGTACCCTCAACTGTCTCCCGTAAAAGACCCCACGGTTTTGCCAAAATTCTGATGTCAACAGCCCGCATGTTCGCCGCCTCCATGGTCAACCATATTGTTGAGGGCTTTGAGCAAATCTTTGTGGGTTATCTCAAGGCACGCCTTGCGCGAATGGTCCCGGTAAGTTCTAACATCTTTTATTACTAAAGTCAAGCTTACATTTTCCATTTAGCAGCTCAGCCCAGGCCAAACCAGTGCTCTCGCCGGTTATGTCTTTGATGTCACAAGCAACAATACCGATTTTCCGCCCGCATGGCCGACCATCGAGTACGACGCCGGTGTGGATTCCGGCAGTGTGGACGCCGCCGTGAACACCGCTCTTCTAACCCTTGTCGACGAAACGAGCGACAGATGGGATCGACTGTCGGCACTTATGGCGGACGAGCGAGGAGTTCCTGCTGATGCTGGTGGTGACGCTGGCGATGACGACGAGGAGCAGCAAGAGCAACAAGAAACTGATCAACAAGACCAGGACGAAGAAGCAATGGAAGAAGAGGGCATCGATACTCCCGTCTTGTCAGAGGCTGCGGCGACGAGCGCCAGTGTCTCTACCATCGGTTTCACCCAGCTAAGGATCAGCGAGGAGTCTGACCCAGGAGAGTCATCACAACCAGAGGAGTCGCCTCCACCAGAATCACCCCCACCCGAGCCACCTCGACCAGAAGAGCCGCTCCAGCGTTTTTCTATTACGACGGCGACGTTGACACGCTTCCCTCACCTATTCATCAAGACGATGTATGAGGTCCTCCAAGAGATGGAAGCGATGAACGACAACGATGCTGCGGCTGCTCCCGCTGAAGCCCCTCAGCAAGCCGTCAATCGTAACTGGACGCACCACCAACTGTCGACTTTGGTTCAAGATTGGGACTATTTGAATAGCCGTCGGCGCTCAAAGCTTGTGTCTGGTCTAACACATTCCATCAACCAGGGCATCCCTATTGATGCAAATCGCCTGCCACGCACCATCAGCACTGCCTCTCGTGCCACCATCCAACAGATATACCATACTGCTCGAACAAAAATCATGAACGGCACCTTCAGACCGCCAGCATATCTGTCTTTGCCGAAACTTCGTCTGTTTGCGATCCTGCCGGTGCCTGCCTTGACAAGAAAATTCATTCAAATATCACACCGTTCATTGCAAGAGATCATGTCGCATTTTGGTCTTCATCGATATGTTCGCACGAACGTGCCTGTTACCGCAGGTCAAATTCATCCAAATTGCCGTATCTTTAATATGAAAAAGCTGAAAAAAAGGGTAATCAACGGTGGATTGTAAAAGACTCGACATATACTGACCAATTTACTCTATAGGAAAGGCATTTTTACCAATCAGTTCTACACTGATGGGTATTCCGTGTGTTTCCCGTTTCAAAAGCCTGGGAAAGAGTCAGTCGGGACCCCGCTGCAATTATCAGACCTCGACCCATCCACCGTCGCGAGTCTGGAGGTCTGGGGTATCGACCCGGTGTTACTGAAATATTGGTTGCATCCAATTCGTCTGATCCAAGAGCCTATCTCGACAAAGCTGACCTTCCAGAGGAATCACTCCTCGCGACACCGGAGGAACCTCGCCACCAAGTGCGCAAGTACAGTGGGGCGGAATACTATACCACTGCCGGATTTCGCAAGACGAATGCTCAGATCAAGGAGTGGAAACAAGCCAATAATATTAGCCAAGTCGAGAGCAATATCGGATCACCAAAAACAGCATTGCAAGAAAGGCTATTGACCTACATACAACGAAAAATGGCTGCATTGGACCCACTTCTTGCATTCTACGGTCGTGCTTTCCAGCTCCTCAAATTTTTAAATTACCGTGGGCGTCAAAAAGCAGACAATGAAATGATCAAGATCTTTCTCGATGGCGGCAAGAAATATGGACCCCATCCCGACCACGGCCAGAGCCACGATGTCTACCTACGACGCCGAAGACAAGATGGGTCGTTGCGACGGCGAAGACGCCGGCCCAGGGAAGAGCCTGGCCAAGGACCAGAACCGTAAGTCTATTCGAAAGGGAGACAAAGGAAAGAAGAAATAACACAGTATCACATATCCTACTTGTATAGACCCCCCAAGCCGGCCAACAAGTGGCGACCACTCCCATTTGAGCAGTCGGGCAAGATACCTTTGCTCTGTATCGGTGACGGAAGTTTTGACCGAAAGACATTTCGAAACAAACCACATGGGTTAGCAAAGAGGTTTAAGAAGGCTGTACGTCAGGCCCAACGCCAACATGCTCTGCTGGTCGTCGACGTCCACGAGGCCTGGACGTCCCAGGTGTGTTCCTCCTGCGGTACAAGATTACTTCAGAACCTTCAGCTCGATGAGAACGACGCGAAATCAAAGTTGCATGCTGTCGTACACTGCAATGTCTGCGACAAGTTATGGCAACGAGATGTGAATGCGTCCCGAAACATACGTTCCTTGGCCCTTTTCGCTGTTCTCGGCTATGTCCCACGCGTCTTCACGCACGAGTACGATGCCGCCCAACGTCAAGGAGCTCAAAATAATCCGGATACTAAAAATCCGTAAGACGTATAAACGTAAGGCAAACATTTCTCCTCTCTCAACTTTAGTTAACCAGCTTTATTTAGCTTATGACTTTTTGTCGGCTTTATTCTCTGCTTGCCCTTCTTGACGCCAGCAATTTGTTCTTTTGTTATGGCCCTTGTCGGTGCATGACAATAGATGCCAGTTTCGTCTAACTTATAAACCCGTTCCAATGGATGAGTCCTGATAAAGACACCCTGCCTAATAACTGAACCTCCGTCTCCAGGTCCCAGTGGCTACTGTATTTGTATGCGAGGTTGGAAAATGTAAAGACTGCGGTGGCGTTGAATCAAAAATAAAATAAAATGATTGGTCGCTTACCAACGCGTAAATCGTAACGCGTAACGCGGGAACGCGCGCAAATTTTTTTTTTACGTTTGGTGCGAAGTGAATTTCACGCGTAGCGTGGGGGTTCATTTTAGGATGCCGGCATCTGAATTTGAAGAAGGCCGATTTCTAATTGGCGCATAATGATTTTTACTTGACGTGCGATGATTTTCATTTGGTGCGCATAAATTTGTACCTGGCGCAAGACCTTTTTCGATTTGACGCGCCATTTTTCAAAAAAAAAAAAAAAGATGTCTTCGGCTCATTATAAATTTGTATAGAGTCCAACAGCATTTCTTATTTCGCACGGTATCTCTTAAAGAAGGTTTTGGAGTCTTTTATTCATCCTACACGGTCATGCGCTGTTACTTGTTGCGCAGAAACAATGATATTGGAAGTCAGTATGTTGTCATTTGTTAGGGAAATCCATTGTGGTACCGGCCTTGAGTATGGACCAAAAAAGCTTAATAGGGTTAAAGAACGGGGAATAAGGTGGGAGTTAACGGGTGTGGAGACCGCGCGCACCCGGGGAGTGTAGGTCATTGGTATTGTATGTGTAAAATGTGGACATGCAAAATCGAAAAAGGTCCTGCGCCAAGTAAAAAGCATTATGCGCCAATTAGAAACCATAGCTCGGCCATCTTTAAATTCAAAAGCTCTCAGTCTAAAATGAACCCCCACACCAAGTGTGAAATTCGCTGCGCGCGCCAAACGTAAAAAAAAAAAAAAAGAAAGACACACAGCGCGATTTGGTGTAAAAAATACTGGTTTTTTCTGCCTTGATCCGGCCACCTTTCTCCTCCTTTTACCTACTTTGCTGCATAACTGCATTTTCATGACCTGCCCTATCTGTACCGAGCCTTTCTCAGCTCAGGAAGCCCTGACCATTCTCCCCTGTCTCCATGCGTTCCATCCTAACTGGTATATGTCTTGTCTTCTCTTATATCACGGTTCATCTAACACATTCATATCTCTCAACCATAGCATCAATGCATGGCTCCAGTTGAGCACCGACTGTCCCGGGTGCCCTGCGCAAAGCGCACAAAGTCCATTGGCAGTCTTACAGACTCAACTCGACGACGCTCGTCGTGACCTTGCTGCGGCCAACGAGGCCAACGATAACATGGAGCGAAGAATTAGGTGAGTTTATCACATTGTACCTTTTCGACGTATGTGACATTATACTGACCCACGTGACTAGATACCTGGAGACGCTTTCAGAAAGCCGCCAAAAGTATGCAACACGATACTTTATTTACTTTAGAATGGTGGTTCTAATGCTTCTTTTTTCATACTCCAGTGAGCTCTTAGCTCATGGTTTGGTGCAAGAGGAGCGCGTCTTTCAGATCGCCACACTGGAACGAGAACTACTAAATACCAAGGCTACTCTTGTCGCGACGGCGAAGGCTCTTCGCGAGCTGCAACGAAATACGAACGCAACGCGTGAACCAGTTCATTGACGTGAGGTAAGTGAAACTACTTGCACAGCACCGCATAGATTGGTGCATTGCACCGCTCACCAAAAATCGCCACTCGATCCTTTTGAGATATCGCTTTGACCTTCTTTATGAGTGTTTTCTTAGATATCTTGGCGTCATTGCATCCCATCAGTCAACTGCAATTCCTTGCTCTCATTGCTAAATTCCCCTTGCTTTTGTTATCGATGCGGGCCTCTCATAGTATATACTTCACATCCCGTTTTCTACATCTTCCAGTAGTCACTCTTGTAGCATAAACAGTACATAAAACACACATGACTCATAAAGTAGCAGTTCTCATACCTATGTCTTTGGCGAGTAAATCCTTTGTGCCATAAAGTTGTTTTTTTATGCCCATCAGTCTGGTTATGATGCTATAGGCTAACCTGGTCCAGCTCAGGGTCGGCGATGCTGTCAAAATAAGTATCACCAGCCAGCCATTAGATACTTGAGATAAATTAAGTAACAGCTGTACTGCTACGTACGCAGACACCCATGTTCTACGGGGCTGCGAGCCGATCTGAAGAATAGAGATGCTAAATAAGTAAGTTAATTCCAATAGCATATTCAAATATAAGAGCTGATATGTTTGGTGGTATGAATTGCATTAGAGGCGGCGATTCCAACCGGCGCCTGTGACTGATCAGAAACTCAAATTGTTGCTTCACTCTCGGGACGGGCGAACACCGACACCTGCACTTTATATTTTTAATACTATACGACCACCACCATGGGCATTCTCGAGAAAATCAACGACATTGAGAATGAGATTAAGCGTACTCAGAAAAACAAGGGTATGACTCCAACATATATCAACATAGCGTAACTCATTTCCGTCATTGAACCCTGTACAGCCACCGAATACCATCTCGGTCTGCTCAAGGCCAAGCTCGCCAAATACCGTGTTCAGCTCATTGAAGGTTCCAAGACCAAGTCTGAAAAGGTAGAATAAGAGTGCTAGGACAAAGGATCTTGGTGGTTGACAATTCGCTGTTGAATGGTGTGATTCTAGGGCGAAGGTTTTGATGTCATGAAGTCTGGCGATGCGCGTGTGGTCATGATTGGTTTTCCGTCTGTGGGCAAGTCAACGCTGCTGTCCAAGTTGACCCCACAAGAGTCGGTCGCAGCTGCATACGAATTCACCACTCTGACCTGTGTACCTGGTAAATTCACCTATAACGGTGCGACCATCCAGCTTCTCGATCTGCCTGGTATCATAGAGGGTGCCTCTCAGGGCAAGGGTCGCGGTAGACAGGTCATTGCCGTAGCACGTACGGCCGATATCGTCCTCATGATGCTTGATGCAACCAAGTCCGGCCAACAGCGGTAAGTGTACCAAGGCGAGGCTGAGACCTGGCAGAAGACAAGGAGAAGCAGCAGATACGGAGAGAACTGATATACGCACGCGTTGGTTAGAGAACACCTCGAAGCAGAATTGGAGGCGGTCGGCATCCGGTTAAATCAGAGCTTCCCTAATGTATCCTTCAAGATTAAGAAAGCGGGCGGTATCAGCTTTAACGCGACTGTCAAATTACACTACCTCGATGCGAAGATGGTCTACAACATTCTGCACGATTACAGTAAGGAGAACAGCTCGGGATGAGTGAACAAGATGAATGTACGTTAACGCAAACCACCAATAGAAATTTTCAACGCTGATATCGTCATTCGTGAAGATATCACGGTTGATCAGTTCATTGATGTGATTCTGGGCAACCGGCGATACATCAAGTGCATCTACGTAAGTCATTCTTAAGGAGACTGCATGGAACGCCCTGACTGATACGACTCAATGATTAGTGCTACAACAAGATTGACCAGATCACAATGGAGGAGGTAGACCGGTTGGCACGTCAGCCCAACTCTGTCGTCGTTTCGTGCGAGCAGGATCTCAACATGGATTATCTGGTGGAAGCCATCTGGAAGAAGCTGAACTTGATGCGAGTGTATACCAAAAGAAGAGGCGAGTTTCCCGATTTTGAAGACGGTCTGATCGTACGTAGTGGCGCAACAATTGAACATGTGTGTCACGCGGTCCATCGAAGTCTGGTAGAATCGTTCCGATATGCTCTTGTTTGGGTAAGCCAATTTTTTAAGGAGACTATGAGGAGCAGGAGAAGTAGACTAGGATTCTCTCACTCACGTAAACCATTTTAGGGCACCTCAACTAAGCACAATCCACAGCGCGTGGGTATTAATCACCAAGTGCACGATGAAGACGTTGTCCAAGTAGTTAAAAAGTAACACGGCTATATATTATGCATTAGAAGGGAAAAAAAAGAGAAAGGATAACTAGGCCTTTTTGAATGTTCATCACTGTTAGATAAACAAACCGAAAAAGAGGTGGGGGGGGATGTATAATAGTATGTACTCAAGACAGAAGACGAAGGGGTTGAGGATGGTATGCGTTGTAGGAAGAAGGGAGAGTTGAGGGATACGAGAAGAGCGCTGTAACCGGTTACGGCGCCATCTCGGACAGCACAACGACTTCCTGGTGCTGCTTGATTTCAAGCTTCATGGGCTTATCACAGCTGCCCTTCTGGAGGGCCTTGACGGTGCACTGCATCTCGGTGGGATGAGACGCGACCCAGTGAACGACGCAGACAACGATGGTGATATCGAGAGCGCAGATGCTGGAGATAATCAGGCCGCGCTCTTGGCCATCAAGGCCAATGAGGACGCAGTAGTTGACAGCGGCGGTGACGAGCGAAGTGACGGTTGCGATGATGGATCGGCGGGCGATGAGGCGCAGCGAAGACGCTTGGTGAGCGGTCTGCTGGGCGGTGTTGGGGAACATGGCGTATTTGATGAAGGTAGCGGTGTAGAGGAGCGAGATCATGACGTCGTAGCCGAGCGTAGCAGCCGAGGCCGGGAGCTGGTAGCCGATGGTGCAATGGAACGGATACGCCTCACTGACCTGGGCGATACGGAAAACGACCATCAAGGCGATCAATGCCAAGTAAGGCAGGAGCAGACCCAAGTTAATCAGATACATGGGCGTGCGAAGACGCGCGGATTTGGGCACGGAAATGACATAAATCTAGTAACAAATCATTCGGTTCGTATCAACACACGCAACGCGAACAGGGCTAATATTGCATACCTTTTCGATAAAGTAGAGATAAAGCAGGATCTTGGCGAGGGTATAGACAAAGATACAGTTGTAAAGCGAGAGCGAGCACGAAATGTAATTGCCATTGTTGGTGGATGTGGCCATGCAAGCAATGATGTTGAAGGCCCAAGTGGCGCCATAGAGAGTCATTAACAGACCACGGATATAGTAGACCGGCCGCTCGATGCTGGCCACCTTGCGTCCAAAGACGAGCGAGATAGCCGTGATACAGGCCACACTGATCACTTCAGAGAGAATCTCGTAGTTATCGGGGGAATACATGGGGAGGGTAAAAGGTGGGAGGAAGCAAAGGTTCGTTGGAAGCTGCCTTTATAGAATATTAAAAAGAGAGAGAGAGAGAGAGAGAGAGGAAGAAACTGTCGCCTATCGCACACTCCTTTTTTGTCGACTGAGCAGAATAAATAAAGAAAAGCGTACGAGAGTCGTACTGCGAAAAGGAGTCGATTTACAGGGAAAAGAGGGAAAAAAAGAAAAGAAAAGGAGGAGGAGGGCTAGGGCCAAATAGAAAAGTAAAGGGAGAAGAACCCAAGGGAAAAAAAACAAGTGAAAGAGTGACAGTGTGTATAACCCATTTGCCGATCTGTACCTTCTTCGGCAGTAAAGCTTGTTTAGGAGGCAAAAAAAAAAAAAAAAAAAAAAAAACTTTTGCTCCTCCATCTCCAGTGTACGTGTGTTCCAGGGGACTGGGAAAGAACAGCAGGACATGTGTCCATGAACGGAGGCGAGGTTCAGGAGTGGCACGGCCGAGGGATGGGGGTGCGGGGGTTATGTGAGAAAATATGGAGGATCAAAATGGATTAGGATATCGAGCGACGTCAAAATAAACCGGTTATGATGGCTGTTCATTAGACATGCGACGACAACACTCAAAGACCATGCACTTGACAGCAGACCAAGCAAGCTGTTTATACACACACATAAGGGTATCGTGCCCGTGTCATGTTTCCCATTTCGAGACCATGCCGCTGTTGTGTTATGTCGCACAATGCTTAACTTGCTACTGGCTGAGTTTTTTTTTGCACTTTACACTTTACAGTGATTTGCGCAAAGTGGCGCCCGAACCTGTCTCCCCCTGCCCAATCCAGACACCACCTATAGAATTTGCTACACTGTGACAATGGCAAACGACGCTCCCATTAACATTCTCTTTGTCTGTCTCGGTACGTTAACCGAACACTATATGGATCTTCACTGAATATTTAGACAGGCAACATCTGCCGTTCCCCCATGGCCGAGGCCGTCTTTGCTCATTCCGTCAAGCAAAACGGTCTAAGCGACCATTTCGGCAAGATCGACTCGGCCGGTACGGCCGCTTATCATGTATGAACTCTTGCTTTTATTTTATTTTATGGGGGGAAATGTGTAACCCTATCGACGTGCTTCGATGCTCAACGTGTACAATAGGCTGGAGAGTCGCCCGACTCCCGGAGTGCACAGACCTGCCGTCACCATGGTGTGCCTGTCAACCACAAAGCACGTCAGGTCCGCAAGAGCGACTATGATACTTTCGATTATATCTTGTGCATGGACACTTCCAACCTCGCTGATCTTCAGGTAATATAAAAATTACATAACTGTAATTACAACAAAATGAATTATATGCAATGCAGTCGTCAGTTTTATGACAACTTGTGCTCACGAATGTATGACAACTTTATTTTCTTTTGCTCATTCGGTCTCTGCTCTGTATCGCTGGATTCACGAATGAATAGGAGATGGCGCCGCCCGGATCCAAGGCAAAGATCCAACTCTTTGGTGAGTTTGATCCTGAAGGCGAGAAAATCATTAAAGACCCCTATTACGGCGGTATCCATGGCTTCGAGCGTAACTTTCAGCAAGTGTCTCGTGCCAGTGAAGGCCTGTTGAAGTTTTTGGGAAAACTCTAAATATCCTCTATCTATCTATCTCTATGAATACTTTAGACGTAGCGCACAAACATATACATCATACATACATACATACATATACACTCCTATTATGATTCATGTTGTCTGCCCGACTGTTTTTGCTCCACCGTAACTTTATGCATCTTCCTCCCCGCACGCTTTTCTTTGGCCTTATACGAGGAGAGACCCCATTCAAACTAGTGAGCTCATGTGGGTTTCTCCTCTCTTTCCCCGCGCCCGTTCCCCCTCGCCTACCCTCCTCCTTGCCCTTCACCGCAGTCATCCGTACATCGACCCGCTTCCTCAAGCAGCCTCTGCAACACACGAACCGAAAAACGATACACAGTGAATGAAATATTATAATTGTGCAAACTAGAGCTCTATAAGTCGGCACCAACGTCAACAGCACCCACTCCTATGGGACCTATATGCTCTTCGTCCTCTTCTGCGAGCTTATCTCCGTCGTTTTTGCCATCTTCACCTTGAACTTCTTCCAAGACACCGCCTTCAAGTAGCTCGTCGAATTCGAATTCATCCAAACCATACAGCATGTTATCATCCAGACCTACAGGCTTGGGTCAGACCAGGACAGTTTTTGAATACAAACCACTTGCCTTCCAGTTCTTTGAGATGGTTGAGCCCGGTCGTAAGGGCACGTTGCTTTCCTTTGTCACGTGTCGATGCACTTTGCTCATCGTTCCCTTGCTGCTCGTGTTCTTCCTGAATTTGTCGTTGTTGATCCTGATTTTGCTGCTGCTCTTGTGTTTCTTCCGTGGCCTCCTCTTCTGCTTGTTTTTCTTTTGCCACTTCTTCATCCAGACCCTCGAGCGCGTCAGGCATCGAGGGAAATGGCTTGTCTTCCGCCAAGGCCTGCGCCTTCTTGCCCATGGTGGATACTATTCGCTGGAAAGCACTCTTGTAAAAGTAGCCATAGAGTTTCTGGAACTCGAGGATGAGTTTGACTGTACGCTCAAAAGAATTTAACCTACCGTTGGTTTCTCTCGCAGATAATTCGGGTTATGAATTGCAGGCAACACATCTGGATCTTTGACATCAATCAATTGAAACTTGCCGTACTCCAGGTTTAAGTTGGCTTCGTCAAAAATAGGAATAGGAGTAACTTCTTGTTCGGGTCTACCGCCACAGTGGTGGTGTCAGTACATCAAATGCAGGACAGGTTGCATCACATACAATAATTGGCCTTCCTTTTCTGAGTCGGCGTTCTCATGCTTGCGATCAAAACGTGGCCGTGATCTCTCCTTGTTTTTTGGCTTCCCAAGAGGTACCCTTCCAGTATAATGACTGGTCTTTACAGCTTGGAATCTATTATAAGACCAATTAGTGTTTGTATATCGTGGCGCAATGATATGTGGCTCAGTTACAGGTGATATTTCGGGTCTGTACGAGGATCCACACCGTATCGAGTATAGCAACCAGGCCAAGGTCCGTCTTTGAATATGTAACTAACGTAGGCAAGTGGTCTAAAAATGAGGAATGAGAAACCTGTACCTGATTCAGGGTGAGCGAAAATACAAACATTCTTGAAATACGCTGCTCAAAAGCATTCATATGTGCAAAGATATATCGGCGCGTGCAGATGGGTCGTTCGTCGAAAAGCTGATGAATTGAGGTTAAGTGCCTGTCTCGAGAAATATTCAGGGGATAGATTGGTTTACCTCTTGGAGACGTTTTGTCAGCTCTTTTTCTTTCTCTGACATGTCATCATAGTTGACGAGGGGTTTGGTGGGGTACTCTTTGGTGCCGAAGCTAACAAAATGGATATCGAGCGGACGCTGTGCTCGTCGGTGAACTAGCTTGATTGCGAACTGTGAAATATAATACCAGTAAGTACGTGTGAATCAATGACATCAGCAAGAAAATGCGGGGATGGGCAGGTGACTTACCGAGCCATCGGGCTGTTCGACACGGATCTTGGAAATGCTGAATGGTTGGTTGTATCTGACACAAATGTACATCATTGGTAAAGGCAAGTTTGGAGTAGCGAAGCTCAGCTTACAGGTAGTTCATAGGCATATCTCTGGAACTAAAGACGGGGCCTGGAACTCCAAAGGGTCGCTGTGGATCATCTTCCTCGGGCAATCGATAGCTGGCAAGCGCTTCGGCTAATATAGATGTGAGTATCAAGATTACTTTGGCCACAAAATATGTAATAATGAGAGAGAGAAAATGCTTTACCGGTTCCATGATCGAGAGCTCGGCGGAGCTGACGCATCGGATCGTCTTTCGGGACAATGTACTGGAAATCATTTAAGCCTTTTGCGGATGGGAAGGTCCATTACGTCGATCAGTTTTATTTAGCAAGATAGCTTAAACTAAATTAGCTTGTAGATGGAATAACGGACATACCTCGGAATCGATACGAGTTCTCGATGGTGCCCAGCGCCTCAACCCGCGTATCGCTCGGCGCGTCGGACCCTTTGCGACGCGACACTTTGAGGAGAATACGGCCGCCTTTCACGACTTCGCCCGTCAGTGGGCGCGCGAATGGATCCGTCGGTCGATGCCTTAGTTCGATCGTGCTTGAAGCGTTTTTGATAATCTGGAGCGAATCACTCAGAAAGAGCTGCCGAATGTCGTCATTTGGGTTATTGTATAGTTACCGCGGCTAGATTGTCTTCACCGCCCAAAGTACGAATCGCACGATCGACACACTTAACACGCGCAGGGTATTCGACGCAGAAAAAACGGCGTGTCTCGACAGAGGCGGTGTGATTGTCAGCTGGATCGTCAGCCATAATTAGTGCAATGGGCTTGGGCTGCTGGTGTCTGATATTTTGTCAATATGGGGGCTTTGACAGAAATCGCACGAATGATGTCGGTCCTTGGCAGAGTCCAAAAAAATAGAAGCCTTTCCTAATTCGGGTTTCGGTTTCTCCTTTACTTTGCGAACCTACATAAAGCACACTCATTCCAACCATGCCGCACGATGCCGAGACTTCGCCCCTTTTGCAGTCCTCTACCGCTTCTTCTTCCTCTTCTCAACCCATAATGCAAGAAAATAACTACACAAGACTGCATGACCCTGACCAAGAAGAGCAAGGCAAGATTAGACTGGGAGATTCTCCTCCTCCTTCTACTTCCTGGCGCTTATGGCGGAGCAAGTCTTATGCATGGTCCCTCTTCGCTCTTATCCTCCTTCTCCTCGTCTTCACTGGTCTCGAATTTGCTATGCTGAAGCTCAACCTGCCCGCCGTAAGACCGTAAGTCGCTTTTCTCTTGTTTTTTCTATAAGCAGGGCTCTTACGTCTCTTTAATTACCAGGGAGGACCAAGATGCTTTAAAATTCCCCAAAAATCTCGAGGACCTGCGTCGATTAAATGCCATCCTCTCTGTTTATATTGACCAGCACTTCACCAACGTCTATGTCACCTACTTTATTACCTATGTCTAGTGAGTTTCATAGAGCACGTCATGTACGTCATCGTCCTAAACATATGTCTCTTTATAGCCTGCAGAGCTTCAGCATACCCGGTTCCATGTGGCTCTCCATTTTGGGCGGCGCCCTATTCAATTTCTGGCTTGCTCTTTTCACAGTAGCGCTCTGCTCAGCACTCGGTGCTTCTGTGGCCTTTATCATTTCAGCCAGCCTGGGCTCCGTTGCGGTGATGCGCCTTATCGGGGAGCGTATCGAAAAATGGAATGAACAGGTATTACCCCTTTTTTTTTCGTTTGTTTGCTGTTGTCCATCGACTAAAAACTATATTCATTTTTCATATCAGCTCGTCAATCACAAACAACACATGTTCAATTACATGTTTGTGCTGCGTGTCCTCCCTCTTCCACCTAATTGGGTCATCAATTTGGGTGCTCCCCACCTAGAAGTCCCACTCGGTCCTTTCTTTTGGGCCACATTTCTTGGTTAGTGCTCTGAAACGACTCATGATGGCACCACCCGCCCACGTCATTCAACTTATGCTCACATCACGTTTGTTTGTTTGTGCTTTTTATTTATTAGGTGTGGCGCCTCCCTCGTTTATTCACGTGCAAGCAGGTGCTGCTCTCGATAGACTGTCGTCATCTGATGAGCTGCAGCTTGTGACACCCCTCAACGTCCTTTGTCTCGTGGCGGTTGCGCTGGCCGCACTCGTCCCTGTCTTTGTAAGAAGATATTACAAGCTCTAGACAAATTCACATCTATAGGATACCACCATGTTTTCTCTTCCGTTGATATTTAGATGTATAAAGATGTTTCGCCCCACATAGATAATATTGTCCTCTTATATTTATTATATAGTTGCCACTATACTCTTTCACGTATGTATGGCACGAACTATGCACCAGCTTGATGCCGGACTAGCAGCAGCTTGATGCCGGACTAGCAGCGAGACGTAAAGCAATGTTTCGCACTAAGATATACATGATAATAGCTGTTGTTTAAAGCGTAGTATTATACTTTCCACTTTCATTCGCCCTAGGATTGAGCTTACTTAATAATACCAGGAAGTATTACAAATAGCAGGGCTAGCACTGCTTGCAGCGAATATAATGAAGGAAGATAAACTTGAAAAGGCCTTAGGTATGAAGGAATTGAAAAGCTGGAAGCAAAAACAATATACGGTGGATGCATCGTACTTTCGAATTCTGACGTGTGATAAATAAATTGACTAAAGAAGCGCGTTTTTTTGTTTCGCGACGCGACGCGCTGATTTACTTTCTAATATGGACGGTTCTGAAGGTACTCATTGTAGAAATCCAACTTATATATAATCTCACTCTTCAATTGAACAAGAATCGCGCAATGAATTCGCCAAAGCTGACCAGATATTGTGCGAAATGGTGGATGAAGCGCTGTCAAAAGAAACCGATCCAGACGACAACGAAGCACAGATCTCACCTGCCCTTGACGTTCTTCGCAGCAATGACGACGGCTCCTTGTTGTTGAACCGACTTGTGTCCAGTTTCCTTCAGCAAGTTGAAGGTACACATAATGCTATAAAAGGCAACACATCCTCATCCATATTAGAGCGACTTCATGCTAAAGCGAAGGCCGAGAAAAGGCCTCGACCTCCGACTTCATCCTCCAAACCAAGACCGTACACATCTACTCTACATAAGCAGTCTTCAGTGATGACACCTGAGAGCGCGGCAGGGATTATAAACCTATTGCTCTTCTTTAGCGGCGTCGTGGAGAAATTACCCAGGAATCTCGGCGTTTTCATGGATGGCACTTCCTTATGGCAAACACTGTCCCGTCTCTCGGAAGGGAGTCTCATCAGCTATCCCAATGGTTGTATGGCCTTGTCTACCGTACGTAAAAATGACTCCTCATTCCTACTGGCTAAGTCGACGTTGTAGACCTTGGTCGCTTTGTGGCAGCAATTCAACCGATCAACCATATGCCACAGCTCCCATCAAGCCGAGCAATACCTCTGCTGCTTATTGCGTGTCATACAAGCTTCTTGCGCCACTTCTACCTTGTATGCCACGGTCAGATAAAACCATGAGAAACACTACTAACTATGTCATACTAGTAACCATATACCCCAGCTGGCAGACTGCGTGATTAAACTCTTCGCCCCTACTCAACTGAGAGTAAATGACCCAGATACCATGCTCTCACTTCTGGAAAGTTTATCTCGATTTAAGAGCAACGACGTTACTGGATATTGCATTCAGGTACATATCAATGTTCGCACACCGCTGTGAATCTAACTATGATGCAGGCAGTTGTCCTTAAAGTAGCATGTATTTTAATGGTCCACATGGTTGAGATCCACTGGATCTCTGCTTACTTGAAGGGCCTGTCGAATATATTTCAGCTACGAGTTCTGGCGACAGAAGCGGAAGTACTTTTGCGCCAAATTGAAAACGCAAAGTCCGCGGTAAGGAAATAGTCCAAGCAGTAACAGTCCGTTTTAACATCTGATTTACAAGGATATGGACACCAGTATAGCATATGAGAGCATGGATATATCTCAGCTTACGAAGTAGGTCAACGATTGATCATAATCTGAAATACTCATCTTGTAATAGTACATCCGACGAACAAGGCACACAGCATTACCCTAAAGAGATCGTCAAAGTAGGTCATATCCAGCATGCCAACGTTTAGTGACCTCAAAATATTTAGGTATGGAACCCCCTTATGGATCTGTTACCAGGCCTATTATCAAGCCTTGATAATGATCCGACACTAGCAGATACCGCCCTTGATCAGGTACATTGTAGCTAGTTCATCCACAGAATTTTCTCGCTTATTTCCAAACAAAATAGCTGCAAATTCTTTCCAATGAGCTGCAATTACAACCGAGTCTACTCTTGGCTGGAAAAGAACAACCCGTTACCGAGATTGTGACCAAATATCTAGGCATCAATATGCGCGTATCTGACAGATTGGCTGGGTTCTACGGCTTGGATATCAAGAGTCTCTTGCAAAGTGAATTACAGTACGCCATTCCATACGCCTTTAGGCAACCCGATGATCACCTCGAGATGGCCATGACAAGTTATCTCCAGACTAGCAGACGTGAATTGGTGGACTCGGGCATCGTTTTTATTCTCGTTGACTTGCTACTGACCAGTGACACTGCAGTATCACAAAATGGATTCGAAAAGCTCAGGGAAGTGTACCACAGCGAGGAGGCGCCTGCTGAGCTACTTCGATCACACCGTACCAAAATCAGCGCACAGCTGGCCATGCATTTGGGTGTCCCTCACATCCGAGCGAAGGTAAAGCGCAAGCTAAAGAATACAGCAACTCTGACACTCACCACGGTCGCATAGTCCCAAAATGCTCTGGAAATGGTCATCAAATCATGCGGTGATCTGGTTCCTGCTGCATTACCTGAATATATGTCCACCATTGTGCTTGCTTTCTTGCACGAGGTAGATGATTATCTGTATGAAAAGCGCCGAGGACGAAGTGGACGAGCATCTGCAAATGCACTTAAGGCTTTGAATGAGGTCATGGGCATCTTGGGGACAAAGACAAAAGATCACGCACCCAGAGTAAGCGAATTGAGATTCTTTGCAATGTATTATTGTTAATGATTGCCACTTGATAGTTCATGGCCCTGATCAGCACGGTGGGAGAGATTCCTGGTTTACACGCCGATGCTTTTATGCTATGGGACCGTCTTATCCAGGAACTCCACCCGGACGACTTATACAACCATTTTAGTCCCATCCTTGTTGCTTTACTTGATCTTTACACTCTCTTTGACGCACGAGGTCGCATGCGCATATCGGATGTCATATGGGATATGGTTCGCCGATGTGATGCAGACCGTATTACTCCTTACATGCTTCCGGTGATCCCCGATTTTGAAGACCTCAGGAGCCTCAAAGTATTCGCGGACGAGAAACAGCAAATGCTCCAACCAGAAGACATTGTGACGCACTTTCTCACTCAAGCCAAAAGTTACGACGTGGCCTCCACATCGCTTGCTCTAGACCACCTAAAGACGGTCCTTGAAAATCATGGTCCGTTGCATGAAGCCGTTCTTCAACATCAGTCCGGCCTCATATCAACTCTACTGCTCCTATCAAGGCGGAATATAGACCAGAGAATCCATCGCGAAGCAGCTATTTGCTTGGGCATGCTTGGTGCAATCGATCCGAGCCGGTGCAACGTGGAGCCCGTGGATGAGACACTGATCATCATCAACTTCGGCAGCGACAGTGAAACAAGGAGATTTATCCTCAAGCTCATCATTGCCCAGCTCATCCCAGCGTTTCACGCCGCCAACGATACCCTCATTCATCAGCGGCTACAGTACACTATGCAGACCTTGCTAAAACTAGGTGGTTTCTCGGATAATATGGAGAAAAGAACCCAAGAAGGCCAGGATGCACGTGAAGCATGGAGAGCAGTACCTATTGCTGCGAAAGCCTTGCTCACACCGCTACTGCGATCGTCCTACAAAGCTACTTATTCCTGCATCCCACAAGCGTCACCCATCTATCCTACCGCATCCGATTTTCAATCATGGGTCCAAACGTGGTACTTTCAGCTACAGGCAGCTATGGAAGGACGAACCAAAGCCATATTTGATGCTTGTATCCCTGTTGTTATATCAGGCAATACCACCGTCACGTCCTGGCTGCTTCCTTATATGGTATCTCATGTCCTTTTCATGGGGAGTCCTGAAGACAGGAAAAGTATCACACTCGAAGTTGAGTCGGTTTTGGAGATCAACTCGCGTCCCGATATGGTCAACGAGACTTTACGCCAGCTTTCTTTACAGGTAAGTCTTCGTGGAATTTGTAGGTGTAATCTCATCTGTAAGCCCTAGACCGTTGTCTCCGTCACGGAATACTGCCGCAAATGGATTCGACAAGTTCAGCGCTCGGTGAAAGGTGTGCTCTCTACAGCGGTCGAATCATACCGTGGTTTTTTGAATACGTTTCCAAATGACAAGATGGCGGCTGCTTCCTATCTCTCACAAGCATATGCTCAAGCACTGATGCACATGGAAATGCACATTAGATCATACAAGGATCGGGAGGATGCCATACGAAAGGAAGATCTGGATATGCTACGGCAGATATACCCCCACATGGATGACTCTGACAGTATGGAAGCCATCTTTGAGTTTTACAGCCAACCTCTCAGTGTCCAGGAGACGGTCTCTAAACTCGTGTCTGGGGACCATTGGAACGATGCCAAGGCCTTTTACGAAGATATGCAACGATGGGATGATCCAAAGGAAGCCATAAATGGATTGTTTCAGTGCTACAATGTACTCGGTGATTACGGTAAGTATATAGAAACCATCGGCAAGGAGAAAAAGTTCTGATAGTGCAATTTCGTAGTTGGCATGTATGCACAGGCTCAACTATTACGCGATAACTACGCCGGCCACCCTAAGATTAAGTCTCGTTTGAACGCCTACACCCAAGAATCTCTCCTCTATATTGGAGCGTGGGATCGTCTCGAGCACGCGTTGATTGAACCATCGGAAGATGTCTTTAGTGTCCGACTGGCCAAGGCCATGCTACACATACGCAAAGGCCAGTATTCGGATGCCTTTTCTCAAATCAATGAAGCAAGACAGGACCAAAGCATAGAGCTCGCCAACTTTGGTACAGACTCGTACCGTCGCTGCTATAAATCCGTGCTGCGACTCCAGATCCTACAGGACCTTGAGGACTACCAGATAGCTTTCGAAACCGCACAAAAGGAGGATCGACTCGATTTACTGAACCAGATCCATATCCAATGGGAAAAGCAGCTTGACTTATTTGCGCCGTCTTACGAAGTTCGATCTATGATGCTTGAGTTGCGGCACATCATAGCTTTCCAAATGCTGTAAGTTTTCCGACTAGATAAGAGCGACGGTCTCTCACACGTCATTTAGTGATAATATCAGAGAAACATCCTCTTGGGAGGCCAGCAGCTGGCTGCGGCGTGCAAAGCTTGCTCGCAAGTCAGGATACATGGAGACCGCGAATGAGTCATTAGTCAAGGCAGAGCGTCTTGGTGCCACAGATGTCGCAGTCGAACGGGCAAAGTGGCTTTGGCTGAAGGGGAAGCAGGAAGAAGCTTACAAGCACCTGAACGCCTGTCAAAAGCTCAGCGCAAAAGGTCTCTTACTGAAAGCCAGATACTTTCAGCGACTTCCAGAGACAAATATCAATCGTGTCTATGCACACTATCGAGCTGCTTCAAAGGAAGGGCCTACGTAAGTTTATGTACAGGACAGATATCTGATATTCATCATGTCTGACTAGATACGAGAAGATATCCTTCATGTTGGGACGGTTCCTCGACAACTGGTTAGAGCAGAGGAGCCAGAATACCGGCTCAAAATGGAGGATGCCAAAGTAAGATGCTCATTTTAGTAACACAAACAAAATTCTAATATGCCATTAGCATAATCAAAGTGACAGAGAAGATGATTGAGAGCTACGCTGAAGCTCTATGTCTCGGATCACGATACAACCTGGAGAGCATGCCCAGACTGCTCACCGTTTGGTTCCAGCTTGCACAGAAGCCAATGGAAGAGTAAGTCGATAAGCAGGAGCGTTGAGTCTGTATCTCATGCAGTACGTTCGTAGAGGGCGAGAAGAAGCATTCGTAAGCGGTACCAGAATTATTCGGGAAAAATTGCCAGGAATGCCAGCTTATCAGGTAAAACTATATCTCATAATGCTATCTTACCATCATCTCATACAGTACCCTAGTTCCTTCATGTCTTGCCTCGAGTAATTTCATGGCTGTCGCATGAAAATGCTGTTGTGGGCGACATATTGATGGAAATCGTCCATAAAGTATTCACGGCGTATCCTCGAACTACTATTTGGTCCTTGCAGGCAGCCAGCCATTCCAGTCAGGAAAACATGAGAAGGAGAGCAAATGCTATTCTCAACCGTGTCAAGTCGAGTCAGGATACGTCGTACATGTCCAAGATTATTCACGTAATTAAAACACGATATACAAACCAATGGACATCACAATCACACGTTCTATGTCTTAGGATGCCGAGGAATTCTGCAGCGGTATTCACGAATTGACGTACAGCAAAATGGATATGCAAGAGAACTCTCAGCGCATCGAACCCAGATCCAAAATTGGGAAACTAAAAGACTTATCCATTGCCATCCCGAATCAAAGAGCATTCATACCCACGCTACCAGAGACGGTCGACCAAGACTACATTCCTTTTGCAGATGATATACCCACCGTGCGATGTGAGTTTTTGAACATGAACGGGAATGCAATATTGATGCATATATATCTATATAGGCATCGCGCCACAAGTCAGCGTTATGCGGTCCTTGCAGCAGCCAAAGAAGATTGTGTTGCAAGGCAGCGACGGCCGCCAGTATCCGTTTCTGTGTAAAAAGAACGACGACCTTCGAAAAGACGCACGTATGATGGATTTCTGCTTCATGATCAACAAGTTTCTGGAAAAGGACCCTGAAGCACGCCAGCGGAAACTCTGTAAGCATGTATATCCTATATCGCATCAGTTGCTCACAGTGATATAGATATTCGGACTTATGCCGTCCTGCCCCTTGGAGAAAATTGGGGTCTACTCGAATGGCTGAACAACCTCAATCCCCTCAAGGCCATCGTGAGCAATCTGTGGCAAACAATGGGTATTGAACCAAGGGTAAATACCACAGTTCGCATCTCGTACTACATGACCAACTAAATACGCCTGAAGACCATCTTCATGACAGCCAAACAACAGTTGGAGAAGAGGCCCCCTGAGGAACAAATCGTAATATTTCGGAAGCTAGTGCAAAGGTAAGTGTGATTATTTGACAAGGTACTATTCAAGTACTAAATGCCTGTAAAGGTGTCCTAGTGTCTTTTATCGCTGGTTCCTCGAGAAGTTTCCTGAACCATCGCAGTGGTTCGTGTGCCGGTCCCGCTACGTCAAGACGCTCGCTGTAATGTCCATTGTAGGATACATTCTTGGGTGCGTAAGAACCTAAACAGTCCTAAGAAGATGTGTTATTCATGATTCTATGCATACATACATTAGACTCGGAGATAGACATGCCGAAAATATTCTCTTTGATGCAACAACAGGAGACTGCGTCCATGTGGATGTCAACATGCTTTTCGATAAGGTGAGCCAAGCTTCGTCGATACGAGTCTATGATTAAGCGTGATTTTCAGGGAAAACATCTCGGCGTCCCAGAAATAGTTCCTTTCAGGCTGACCCACAATTTAGTGGGTGCTATGGGACCTCTGGGATATGAAGGTATGTGATACTTCAAAGACCGATATACAGTCGCATGCATATTCATCTCATCAAATGAACGTGAAGGTCTCTATACGAAGTCGTGTCAGGTGACCTTGAACGTGCTTCGGCTTCACAGAGGCCAGCTCTTGAGCGTTTTCGAAACGCTCGTGTATGACCCTATCTCCGAATGGCATTCTCGTCAGCGCATAAACACCGAGGAACAACTCCAAGCGACGGCGAAGAAGGAACTGAACAAGATCCAGAACAAGATCAGCTCGCATAAAACTGTGAAGCAGGAGGTAGCCTCCCTTATTGCCGCAGCCTCCGACGATACCAATCTCGCACAGATGTTTGTTGGTAAGAACAAGTAAACACAAATGTTTCTGTGTCTCACCGGGCATTGTAATAGGCTGGGCACCGTTCATATAAAAAAGTTCTAAACCAAACATAGCACTTGACTTGTAAGTTGCAATTTCGTAAGTAACTCCTTCGCCGCTGAATGCTTATTGCTATTGAAGTTCCACACCGTTGGTCGCAAATCTCGTACTCTTTCTGCAGGGTCATACTCGACAATATGATATAATTTATCCTTTTCCAGCATACAAAAGAATATGTGAGCAGAAAATGGCTCCTCTCGGTACTTCCCGCAATTTCTGGCGACGCTGATGATGTGATGTGACTGAAGACGTTGTAACGAATCATTAAATGCAAACTTGGAAGTGTTTGTGTATTGAATATAAGACGAAAGATGGAAGAGAACGTAATAATAGAGGAATTGTCTGGGTATACTGTATATACAAAGTCTAACGGCATCGAAACCTTAGGCTTCTTCAGCGGCGGATAAGGGAAGCTGAGCCTTCTCAGGGGTATCGGTATTGTACAGGCGGTATTGGATGTAGATGGTGAGATCAAAGAGTAGGGTACCAGCGCTGCCAAGGATATACGGGACAGCCTCGAGAAGGCTCTGGCGTGTTTGGTGGGGATTGGTAAAAATACTGAGTGTATAAGTCAAATTGCCGGCCGCCGCGCATAAAAATAATGCCATCGAGAGGCCGTCGACCGAGCGGTGAAAGAAGTTGTGCCAAATTTGGGGTAACCGAGAAGCAAGATAAAGCGCGGTGCAAAGCCAAGCAAAGAAGCGGCCAATCCAAATATCGCTGTCTGCATCTTGAAGTACCACCATCATGTCATTATTGGTTGTGAGCGGCTGGGTACCCTGCGTGCCGAGATGCACGGGTGACGAAAGGACAAACATAAAGCCGATCATCAACAGGGCCCTTGTCGCGGATACTGTCGCTTTTTTCTGCTGCGTATCGGATGCGGTGCTGCGGGTATCATCGTCACGAGTCATCAGGAGGGGTGTGCGCTCGGTGTGGGTAACGGGTTCCTGCTTGCCGACGAACCATTGGCGTAACCAGTTATCGGGGAATTTCACGTAGTAGAGCCATTGAATACAAAGCGCGGTATCGATAGCAATGAAATAGATAGAAAGGTACACCTGGAAGCTCATTTGACCAGTCAGGATGCAACCGATAAAATTCGCCACGTCACCTGAGAGCATGTGAGCCACTTGTGCGTCATGCTACGCTATCGCCATTGTAACCAATCACTTACCGGTCAACCAAACAACCAGAAACGTAAAACTGAGAGAGTCGGCCGTTTGCAGACGGTAGTTCTTGAGCACTTGTCTAAAAATTTAATAAAGAGAGCGTTCGCATAAATCAACAACAGGATCCATAATGTGCGAAGAAGGTTATAAAACGTACGGCATTTGCGCGTTCAACCAACATAATATGGAGAGGTATCCGAGGGATAAACTAAGGCACTCCTGCCAGTCAGAGACACACTGGCCGAAGAATATCTTGAGAGAGCGGCGCGCACAAACTTTTAGAATCCGTCGTTGTGTGCCAGAACATCATGCAGAATCCTTACATAAATCCATTGGATATATGGCTCGTTGTTGCAGACTGGTGTGGATATCTGGGTATTCATAAAGTGCAAGGAAAGAAAGGAAGAAGCAGATAAAGAACGGGGAATCAAGGGTTGAAAAGCAAATCCAAATGAAGGAGCTTTTGATGATGGTGCGAGATGGAGTCACGCACCGAAATCAGAATGCATTGCCCATATCAGGCATTGCCCAGTTTGCAGATCCCATCCCCGCTAATTCGTATTTCTTAGTATTCCATGTAAGAAAGAATGCCATACTATCCTCTCACATTTCGCCATGCAGCTATACAGCTATCTCTGGCCGCTGCCGTCTGGAAAGTTCGACTCGAAAAAAAGAGACAAACATAATGTTCCTTGCTTTGCCTTTTACGAAGAGCACTTTAAAGCAACTCACTGTCGGTATCCAATGCGGAGATTGACGTGAACCAATGAGAGCCCCGTTCCTTATTGAACTTGGCGGAGGTACGGTCGCATGGCAAATCAAGCAGGAAGTAGGGCATTTTAAGCTTACATTGCTAACTGGTTTTCTTCATTGGTTTACACGTCCAGTCATGCAGACGAGGCGTCCTTTAAATTTATGTGGATACCTATATATCTATTACCTATGCAAATATATCTATTTTATAGAGTCGACTTAAAAGATTAGTCGAGCGGTATTCTGCTTTACATTGACAAGCAAATATTTATGTGTTAGTTCGTCCCAGCTTAGGATGGTGCTACCGACTCTTACATGCCTTATTCATTTTTTTTGTGTAATTTACGTTTGAGCAAATAAAGAAGAATGGCCTCAGATCAATCGAAGCAAAACTTATTTCATATTCATTGTTGGTGCTTCAAGATGATGATCCATCCTGTCTCTGAGTCAATTTTGGTACTTACGAGAGTACACGTTATGTTTCTGTCAACACGAAGCCGAACCAGTTTGCAATTAGCAAGACAGTATTCATATGTTTTCGGCTGCCATGCTTTTTATCTGAGGAAACGGATACTTCAAAGGACGTACGGATAGTTTTCAAATGAGAACAAAAAAAAGTATCAATTCGTTGTGTGTTCGTTGGAAACAGTGCCATTTTTAAGTGCAGTCCTCTTATTGCTAATGAAAAGGAGCGTTCGAGGGGGAATAAGTCATATCTCTAGCTCTCAGGTCAGCCTCAGCGAGCGAAGAACTAGGCTCTCGAAAGGGTCCTTCTTTGTCCTGCGTGTAAAACCCTTTTTCAAAAGTACATGTATTGTTATTGAGAACGATTATCATCACCTTACGCAGATCGCAAAGGGTACCAGTGTTTGCAGTATCGTCGGTCTTGTTGGATGCCGCAACTTTTAAAGACTCAGTACTGGAGACCTGGTTGGTCCGCGTAAGGGTATCCGTAACCATGTGGAAAGCGCCTCTCGTACTTCCGGAAATACAGTATGTTTGTGTTTATATGGTCGTTCACCTGTTTCGCCAGCTTTACACTAATAAGGAAGTATACCATATTGCCCATGGTCTATTTCCACCTTATCCACGCATAATCAACATTGCAGACAAAATTATGCATGTTTGTACTTTGTACTTACACTTTGTATGTTTTTGTTCTATGGGTTCAGTATTTGCATGCCTGTGCTGTGATACCGGATCACGCGGCAAGTAACCGATCCTAGTATACTGCATATGTTTGGCGCGGACCCCTCTCGGTTTTCACATACGCTGCATGTCTTCGGTGCTACCAGCGATATGTCCTGTCTGATCGCCCTCATACTTGAAGTAAATCTCGGACGAGTTTCCCGATAGCAAGGCTTCTTAAGCTAGATCTGCACCCAATCTATGTTCAATTTTTTCTGGATGTTTCAACGCCTTCAGGTACAGCCCCTTTTCTGGTCCCTTTGTCGCCACTACGATGGAAACAGTTGTAGTGTATGAGTATCACTTTCTTTCTGCGCTGCTGTTTGATAGGCCTTTCGGGATCCCCGGTTTCTGCGGTTTGCTCGTTACCAGCGATGGATTTGGCTATAGTGGCGATCAGATCTAGATCCCCAAAATAAGCATGCCTCTCTACTTTCTACATTTTGGCTGCAAGATAGTCTATACTTCCTTTGGAGCATTGTACACTATGGGGTGTCCAGATTACGGGAGGTATATGCGGCCATGGGGAATATGTCTTCTCTCATATTCCTCAGGCATGATCCACATACCACGTGCCGAACTTTTTCTCGTACCCAAGTTTGTTTTAGGTTTCCACACACCCTAAATGTTGACACTTGAGGAAACAACGAACATATAGTCGTGACAAAACAGCAAGAGAAAAGACAAGTGTAAAAGGAAAACTGGTTATTTGCGTTTTGTTAGTTTATGTAATAGTACTGAGCCGCATGTAATATTTTAATGAGAGCCCGTATACGGTAACCGTCTCCTTACGCAATTCACACCTGTACTCGGTATATGTAGCCACTAAAGCTGGCATAACTCGTTGCTAATGAAAGGGTCATTTCGTTGATAGTAGCAACAATGCTTCGTTTCTATATCTCTCTACGATACGACGCAGTAGCAGATAATTTGAAACGGCCGTTACAGCATGCACATTCTGATGATGCTATGTCCTGGAAAGTTCATAGTCACCCCTGTCAATAATTTTGATGGTCAGTACAAATATGGTGTTGTTGGATAACATTGGCTTATATCGTATATGAAGGATCACGTGCATACCTAACACAGCGAGTAACCTTTAGCTATATTAAATCATCAGGCTGACAGATTATTATCCTCTTTCATGGATACTTGCTTGTTCATATCTGAGAAATATGTACGCGTGAGCACGCATGTAAAGCAAGCCCACCACTCTTTAGGTTTGAGCTAGGGAAGTCCCGTTATGTATTTGCACTTGTAATTGCTCATACATGAACCTTACTACCCTTGCATTAGTGCCTAAAGTTTACCCTGTTGTCCAGTACCTAGCCTATTAATCGTTATCAGAATCCCTGACTGCTGTGCTCGTAAACATTATCCTATCTTCGTAAACTAGCACACCGTCACACGTGTTGCTCAGCAAATGTATTGTGTATGTGAAGTAAACCCTTTAAATAGCAATCAGCGAGAGTAGATTACCACGAGAGACTATGCCCACCAACGGTGGATGAGGGAGGAACTTTGGGGGGCGAGACTCTATTTTGCTTCCCCGTGCATTTGAACCTCAAGCGGCAATCGGGAAATCAAGTACCGGTATTTCGGTTACGGTTCATGCAGGTTGATAAACACAATAAAATGCACCCACGAAGCAAAAGGAAGCAAATGGGGAAAAATAAAGTAAGAGAAGAGTACAATAAAGTAGAATAGTATTTAAGAATATCAAGAAGGGGTCTCTTTTTTCTTTTGATGCAGATGGAAGGGGGGAAAACGGAGAGGGGGAGTAGGACTGTGCAGGGCTGTTGCTGAATTAGGCGGCCATGACCAGGTTTTTGACACCTTTAGGCGTCGAATCATCGTTCAGGTGCTTTGAGTTATATCGCAGGGCAGACATGAGATTCGTGGCACTTGATTCCTCAGGAATATTGAACGTGTTGGTGTTTACGGACTGGATCATCTTGACCGAGTTTTTAATCTAATCAATGTGGTGAGCAGCGTGTCAAACTTAATAAAGCAAACCTACATTAATAGGTGAGTTTTTAGAGAAAGCACCGCTGGGGTCGATGTGATCATAAAGGATAATAGAGACGACCATGACCTTGAGGCAAAATGCGACAATCTCCGGACGCAGTGTCCGCTTCTTGTTGACAGTACCAAAGCAGGTTGCCCAGACTGCAGCGAGGCATTCGCCAACAGGCCGCTGCAGCTTATTTTTGGTCACATAATCGGTCGTGGTATCAATCACGCACTTCAACATGGGTGTTGGGTAGGCGATGAAGAGTGAGATGCGGTTTGCCTGGTCGTCTTCGACCATTGCAGAGCGGAGGTCCGACATGCTTTCGTCGGCCATGGACTGACGACCAGAAGCGCCATATCGACCACGCTGCAACATGCGTCTGTAGTATGAGAAATCATTTTGCAGGGTCGGGCTGTGGGTCTAGTATAGGATAGAATAAAGGGCGTCGTGATGAGCTCAAATTGTAATTTGATTTTTGATTTTTGCATGTGTGCACACGTGCTTAAAAGGACAAGTTACCTTGAGGTGATCAAACTCAAATACAAAATCCAGTATGTCGGCAAACAGCTTTGTCAGACCCTGGTGCTTCTCCAAGTTTCTGGAAACGTCCCCTTGGCAAAGAACATCCAGCAGACGTGGTACGCCTTCCTCTATAGAATAATATTTGTATAAACAAAAAGCGTGTCGTCAGTATTTCACGACGAAAACAAATCAGCGCGTAAATGATTCATGGTGATGCGTACGTAAATCTGAAGCGTATCCGTAGAACTCTCGCAGCATGTCGACAATTGGCAGCACGGCTTGCCATGCGTTGTCTTCATTCTCTTCTGTGGGTGAGGCGATGGCCGTGCGCACCAAGACTGAGGCAGACTTGTAGTTTCTCAACGCGTTGAGTAAAGACGGGCCAGGTTGCACCAGGAGTTCAAACAGTTCGTTGTAAAGATGACTCTCCTCTGAGGATGGCTTGGCGTCTTTTTTTTTTTTTTTTGGCAGGTTGGTAGATGATAAAGTTAAAGTCAGTATACAAGCGTCAATAGGTGTGTGTTGAGTGTGGGGGTTTGATTGAAAATGAAAGTAAGTAATACAATTCTAAGATTATGTTGTCGTCTGCACTTACTTTCAATATCAAAACCAAGTTCAGGCACCATTACATCGCCACTACGCAGGCTGAGACTTGACAGTAGTTGACCCATTTCGAATGATATACAGAAGTGAAGCTAAAAGGCAAGACTGTTAGGAATGAGAGAGAGTAAAGCGATTATTGAAGTGGGGGGCGAGGGAAGAGGGAAGAGGTGATTGAGTACCGACAGTAGAGAGCGAAGGTAGAAAGAAAGAGAGAGAGAGATAGGGTCAGAAGGTTTGGTTTGGTTATAATCGGTTTGCTTTGTGGGAGATTGGACTCGGCGAGTCACTTTGAGTGAGGATGTGGAAGTGAGATGAGTTGTATTAAAGAGGTCGGAATTAGGTTTAGATGTAGGGATTCGAATGCGACGACAAGGCTAAGCAGAAAGCGTTGTCCTGAGAGCAAGAGTAAAGGAAAGACAAGGGTTTGCGGGGGAAGATTGATCCCAGATGCCCGCGCGCAAGATGAGAGCAAAAAAAACAAGTGTAAAGAGGGAGGGGGTTCGTTGTTGTCCAGCGAAAACAAGTGGCCATCCATTGGGCGTGTGTAACCACACCAAAGTAACGCAAATCGAATTCTTTTGGTAAATACAAAGTATAAAGCGATCAAAAGGAAATTGGGAAATGAAAACGCTGAAAACGAAGGAAATCCATCATATATAAAACATACACAGTACAACCCGATTGTATATAAACACTACACTTTTTATGCTTCAACCTCGGCCTTGATCTTGACGCCGTTCTGGTAGACGGGCTGTTCAGCCTTGTCCGAGCCTTGCTCGAAATTGGGGGGTTTAGGCACAAGACCTGTAAAAGGCTTAGCGACATTTTCATCGGACACGAACAAGAAATTAGCTTACCCAAGAGTTCAAACATCTTTTGATCATCAGTGAACTCGTTGTTGGGCGTGGTCAACAGCTTGTCGCCGGTGAAGATCGAGTTAGCACCAGCCATAAAGCACATGGCCTGCTCCGCGGTCGAGAATCGCACACGACCCGCAGACAGACGCACCATCGACTGGGGCATGATGATACGCGCGGTGGCAATCATACGCACCATCTCAAACACGGTAACAGGCTACACAAGAAATAATGATAAATATAAGTAAACATAATACGAGACACATAAGCACGGTTGTATCGATGACCAAATGATTTCCTCCCCCATCCTCTTTCTCTCAACCCCTCCCCCCGCCAACTCAACACAACTATCGATCATTCCATATTTGTCTATCTCTCGAACATACCTCTTGCTTTTCAAGCGGAGTACCAGGCACAGCCAAAAGGGCATTCACAGGCACACTCTCGGGGTGCTTGGGCAGATTGGACAGGGTATGCAGCAGACCAACACGGTCCTCTTCCTCTTCGCCGAGGCCAATGATACCACCAGAGCAGACAGAGATACCCGCATTTTGAGCATTGTCAATGGTCTTCAAACGCTCGTCGTACGAACGTGTCGAGATGATCTAACAGACAGATAAAAATATGTTAAGCATCAGAGATAAAAAAAAAAGCCCGATACAGGAGGCGATAAACGAAACAAGCAAGTGTCTTACCTTGGGATAAAACTCCCGAGACGTGTCGAGGTTGTGGTTGTATGCAGTAAGACCAGCATCCTTCAGCTGCTTGGCCTGCTCCTCGTTCAACATGCCGAGAGTACAGCACACCTCCATGCCCATGCCACTATACAAAGGAAAAGCAAGCCGATCCGAATGAGCATGAGATGAACCCAGCGCTTAATCGTTTAGTCGACTGTTTCCAGTACTTACCGGATGGCCTTAACATAGCCGACAATCTTGCTGAAGTTGGACTTTCTGCCCTTGAGATCTCTCCAGGCTGCGCCCATGCAGAACCTGCATTATAAGAAGGATGTGATTAGAAATCATGGTTTCTGCATATGTAATGTGTAATTCGCGTGTGTATTTGAATCCTGGACGCGAATTTTCTTGTCCTACATACCGAGTGGAACCAGCATCTTTGGCGCGTTGGGCAGCATCCATAATCTCGCCCGAATCGAGCATCTTCTGGGCCTTGACGACGGTGTTGTAACGGGACGACTGCGGGCAGTACTTGCAGTCCTCAGTGCAGCCACCGGTTTTGATCGAGAGCAGCGTGCACTGCTGGACTTCACGCGCATTAAAGTTTTCACGGTGCACCTTGGCCTACATCCGGGGGGTTTCAAATGAGACAAACGAACACGAGAGAGCACATGCTTTGCTGTCATTTTTCACATACGCCATAGTACATCAGATCCATGAAAGGCGAGTCGTAGATGGCCTGGATCTCCTCGCGCGACCAGTCATTTCTGAGAGGACTACCGGCATACAGAGCCGCCGCCGATTGAGCGGGTGCGACGGGTGGTCGGGTGGCAGCAGCAGGATCAGCGGCGGTCGCCTGGGTAACGGCTGCCAGGCGAGAGGGCGTAGCCGAGCCATAGAAACGCCGGGCTGAACGCAGCGGGTGTGTGGCGAGACGCAGGGCGGACATGTGTTAAAGTGTAGAAAAAGTGGGGAAAAGAAAGTAAAGAAACGAGATAAAGGGAGAGGGGAATAGTTTTGGGGGACATCCCATTTTGAATGGGACGTCCCAAAATTTGCAAATGTTGCGGTGACGGGTCTTGGTCGGCACCCACTCCGCCTCCAAAAAAAAAAAAAAAAAGATTCGTCTGTTCCTCGCCTTCTCTGACAACAATGGGGGCCCTGCCGCTCTCCGGACAAGCCCGACGGGGCCGGTGGGTCGGACAACAAGCGTGTAACTCCCCTCCACACTTGTCTGCTTGCTTTCTTTCTTTCTACCCACCATCTTCTTGTCGCGTTTCTTCTTTTTCTCATGCCCGTGCCATTCCATCCCACTCGGGCATTCCAGGCCTACCAGATCTTTGCTGCAAATACGAATGTCGGCAAGACCATTCTGTCGACTGGCCTGTGCCGTGCAGCTGCCTTGGTGGGAAAACAGTCTAACCGGGATGTCTACTACTTGAAACCGGTGCAGACAGGCTACCCTGTTGACAGTGACGCGAGGTGCGTATCTTTTTTTCCTTTTATTGTCAGAAAAGATATGCACTTCACATGATGCCATAATTGAATGTGATGCCACATGAAAGTTGCTTAAACCTTCTTTTTTTCTTTTTTTAATTTCAGGCACGTAAAGACTTACACGCAAGGCACTGTTTCCACCGAGACTTTGTATGCCTACCCTGACCCTGTCAGTCCTCATATTGCCACCGACAAGGTAAGAACGTCAAAGAACAAACCAAGCTCTTATCTCTGTTATCGATAAGATGACTCAGACCCCATCAATTTTTTTTGTTCCATCCTATTATCGTTTAGCCGCCACTCGACAGCGAACTGCTTGATCGGACCAGGGCCAAGCTGCAGGAATATGCGGCCAAGAGTGAGAAAACAGCAGGCATGTTCGCCTTTCTCGAGACTGCTGGCGGTATTCACAGTCCTGTGATGTCAGGTAAAGCGCGTCCTCTAAAAATCACACGTAAATGTTATTCTCACGCTATCATCTTTTATTGTTAGGCACACCCCAGAGCGATTTTTACCGTCCCCTGCGCCTGCCCACCGTATTGGTAGGTGACGCAAACCTGGGTGGCATCTCCACCACGATGGCGTCGTACGAATCCATGCTAGTCCGCGGCTATGATATTCCCACATTGCTGCTGTTCCGCAATGCGCGCTACAGAAATGACGAAATGCTTGCCCGCCAGCTGCCCCAAACACATGTCGCGACCGTGCCCGCCCCGCCCGCCATGCTCGAGGACCCCGTCAAGGAACAAGCCTCCCTCTTTGCTTACTATGCCCAGCTCGACGAAGCCCTCGAGCCTGTCATTCGCCACCTTGACCGCGTCCACGGCGAGCGCTTTGACCGCCTCGAGTCCATGGCCCAGAAATCAAAGGATGTGTTTTGGTGGCCCTTTACACAGCACAAGACGGTCAAGGAGACGACCGTTATTGATTCGGCGTACAATGACTACTTTACGACCTACCGCAAGGACCCAACAACTGGCGTCACCCAGGCCAAGGACATGTTTGACAGCTGCGCGAGCTGGTGGACCCAAGGCTTGGGGCACGCGAATCCCAAGCTGACTTTGGCTGCTGCAGCCGCCGCCGGCCGCTATGGCCATGTCATGTTCCCCGAGGCCACCAACGAGCCCGCCCTCTCGCTCGCGGAAAAGGTTCTTGCCAAAGATGAGTGGGCCTCCCGTGTCTTTATCTCGGACAATGGTTCAACCGCCCTCGAAGTCTCGCTCAAGATGGCCCTCAAGGCGACTGCGACGCGTTACGGTTGGGATAATGCCACGCAAGTCGATGTCCTGGGCATCGATGGCGCCTACCACGGCGACACGATCGGTACCATGGACGCATGCCCTCCCAACGTGTACAATGAGCAGGTGCAGTGGTATCAGCCTCGTGGCCATTGGCTGCAGCCGCCCTCGGTTCACATCAGCCGCGGTCAGACCTTTGTGCGCATTCCCAAGGTGATGCAGACATCGCCGGATGTCAAGGACATGTATGTGTATCCTTCGCTTAATGACATTTACTCGGTCGATACTCGTGGCCACGCCCGCGACAGCGAGCTCGCCCAAGTCTATGAGAAATATATCCGGTCGGAACTCGAGAGCCTGCGCGCCAAGAAGATCAACATTGGCGCCGTTCTGATGGAGCCTATCATTATGGGTGCGGGCGGTATGGTGTTTGTCGACCCCTTGTTCCAGCGCGTCCTCGTCGACACCGTCCGTAAGGACGGCGCGTCCTTGCTCGGCTATCAACAAACCGCGAAGCCCAGCGGCGAGGCGAAGGACTGGCAGGGCGTTCCTGTAATCTTTGATGAAGTTTTTGCCGGATGGTACAGACTGGGTCGTCGTTCTGCATCTGACTTCCTCGGTGTGGTAAGTCAAGGATGAGATAAAAGATATCACAATTTATGCTGACAATTTATCTTGAACTAGCGACCTGACATTGTTGGCTATGCCAAAACACTGACGGGTGGTCTGCTGCCCCTGGCCCTGACCGTGACTAAGGAATCCATCTTTAACATCTTCTTATCTGACAACAAGCCTGACTGTCTGCTGCACGGTCACTCGTACACGGCCCACCCCATGGGCTGCTCGGTCGCTAACGAGACTATCACAAACTTGGATGAACTCGCGCGTGTCGACAAGGTCACGCCCTGGACGTCCTACCGCGAGGACTGGAAAGACAATGGCGTTTGGTCCATGTGGAACAAGGCCACGGTAGAGAAGCTGTCTCATCTGAAGAATGTCGACAACGTAATGGCACTGGGCTCCATTTTAAAGGTCGAGCTCAAGGATGAGCAAGGAGGTAAAGGATACAGAAAAGGATTATGCCCACACAGACTGACAGCATTTTATTAAATAGGCTACAGTTCTTTCATCTCGCAATCCATTATTCAAAAAATGCGCTATGGCGACTTTGAAAGCCAAGGCATCAACCTGTTTGCCCGTCCGTTGGGCAATGTAATCTACCTCATGACCTCCCAGATCACCACTCCTGAGCGGGTTCGCAAGTGCGAAGAAATTCTGTTTGACTGCTTACAGTAATTCCACTGGACATGTTTATATAGTGTAAAGTAAATATAATATTAACAAGGTTTTTAAATTGAGCCATTCTTTGAAAACATGTATGTCTGTGTGTTGGGTCAATTAAACTAGTGGTAATGCAAAAAATGGAAAATAAAAAGGATGCATGGTTGATTGGATTTGAATTCGGGTGGTCCCGCCATAGCTTCCCGTGGCTCCCGGTCGAATTCCCTTGTGAAATCAATATCTTTTCACTTGAGTTCAATGACCTGAAACCCTTCCTCGTCCATGCAAGTTTGGTTCGTGGGGCGTGATGAAGAATGATACGACGGTGGCGCATGCGAGTGATGCTGTGGGGTGGATGCAGGCGCAGTCCTGCGCGTAGACTTGACGCGATACAGCGCATAGGCGAAAATGATCTAATAGAAAGCGACAGGTAAGCCATCCCACCCGGTTGTTTCTTGTTTGTACGTGGCACAAAACGTACGTTGATCGTCAGGGTCACCAGCGCTCCGACAGCGGCCCAAACTGTGGCACTTTCCCACGCTCGGGTGCATGTTGGCAGCATTACTTGGCAATCCCGACAGTGCTCAACCGAGACCTGGATCGATTCGCTGTCGAGGCACCCCGCAATAAACCGGTCTTTGCCCAGACACATGATGGACATGTTCACGCAGCTGTTGAGGAATGCGAGCACGGTCAAGGTGTAGTAGACCCACCAGTAGATATTTAATGACCGCATATGAACCTTGTAGACGCTCCAGGTCGCGCACACGCTCACGATGGTGAGGAGGATGCCCAGCGTGCATGAGATGTAGATAGTAGGCAGCACCAGTACATTAATTAATGCTAGAAAACCATTTTCGATGAGACTTCTGCTGTTGTTGTATAAGTGTAAGTGATACTTGCGAGGCCATTCGTTGTCAAAACACCCCCAGATTTCCCACAATGCCCTGAGCTTTTTTTTTTTTGACGTTTGTTGTGTGAGCGCTCTGAATTTGAAAAACAAAACAGGTTTCGTTGTACCACTTGGGTCCCTGTCATAATGGCGATAAATCGATCGAGCTTGATATGACAGCATGTGCGTGGCTGTTGTGCCGCTGTGGCTCCCATGGTACACTTGCGATTGTTTGTTGCGTAAAAGGAAGCAAAGAAATGAAAGGTATTCAGCTCAAATCTCTAGACAACGTTTTTTATACAATGTAAAGAATGGGCATCTGCTCTCTGCGTTTTCTGTTCTACTGGGTCGATTGGATTTGGGTGTGTGGGCACAATCCCCTGTCTGCCCCTTGTTTTTTCTGTGGAAATCCACCATTCCTCACAAGGCGGAGTTCCTGAAACTTGCAATGTCGACGTCTAATGAACTTGCGGTGGGCGCCATTCAAACTCGTAACTTTTAAGACAACACTTTTTTTTCCTCCTTGTCTCTACTGTCTGCTCTTCTCCTTTAAGCCTACAAGGTAGTATCCATAAGTGCGCTAACTATAAAATGCTCTCTTACGACGCACCGCGTACGATATGTACGTTTTGACGTTATTTTATGATGCAATATGTAGACGCGATATCGGGTTCATAGTGTCTGAAATCACCTGCATAATATGTGGCTGGATAAGACGGCCTTTGCATTGCATACTGACAAGCACATATGCAGGACCTTGAGTCTGCTATATGTAAACATATCATTCAAGAATACTTGCAAGTTTAATGCCAAGTACTTTATCTCATGCACTGACTGGTCTATGGAGTTTCGTTCCGAAATAATTCTCTTAGTCTGCGCTGTATTTTTTCTACATACATAAGCGGCCGAAGCCAGGTTCGTTAAAGCGCGCTGCTGCCGGCTCATCTGAAGCTGGATGCACTTTTAAATCACAGAAGCACGTTACCCAGTTGCAAATACAGGTGGCCGGGGAGCAGACCTTTGGCGAGTGGTAATGTCATTGTGGGGGGGGGGTTTGTTTCAGTGGTGGTGGCCACCGATCGCCTAGGTTAGGACGACGCAAACAGAAAAGAAGGATGAAAGCAAAGGACAAGAGCAGAGGAGGATGAGAAGAGGAAGAGCCGAGGAAGTGCGAGAAGGGAGTGGAACTGGAACATATGTTACTGTCTCATATTCGCTTATGAGTTCGTACGGGCAGATGAAAAAACTTAAAAAAGCCTCTGGAGAGAGGGATAAGCGGACAGGAGGGAGGAAGGCACAGACGGAGGAAAATATAGATGACGGCAAGCTACGTACACATTGGAGAAAGTTAGCGATGTCCAAAAAGATATAGTCTTAGGCGCGATAACTTACTTTCATGCGTACCTGTGCGATACATGGAGTTTGGACAGGCAACCGCTAGTAGAGGGACTTGATTGAACTCGTTCTATGTAATTATTAATATACTTGCCTGAAAATGAACTTGAACGGGAACAAAGAAAAGAAGGAACAGCGTCCTTTATAAAAGAGACTCACATCGATAAACTTTCATGCCATGAGATGAACCGCGTCTGCCAACACAAAATAAAAATGCAGGAAAAAAGGGACCTGGACAGGGGCTGACATCAGATATATTTTGCGTTTCAAAGGATCCACTGGCTTACTCTGCTTTCACGGGTCCACGGTTACTGACGGGAAAACGGATCCTTATGAAAAGGGGTATTGGTGTCATATGTGTTTCTGCGGAAGTAGTATCAGTTATAATAAGAACCTTATCTGCCTTCTCTATGTCTAATGGTATTCGTACAATCAAGAAAAAGCTTATGCAATCCTCTCGCTCGTGTCAGTCGAGAAGAGACTGCTAGCGAGCAAGATGGTGGTTGCCTATGTGCAGTGTATGGCCTAATAGCAGGACGATGGAAACTTTGCTTGGGTGGTCAAGAATCGACACTTGCGTTGGGTGCGGGTTTTAATGTTAAATACAGGACCATCTTATCCTGTGTATAAGATGTTACAATCGTAGTAAAAAAGAAAGAGGCTGGAATGGTTAGAGATAGAGTACCCAACATGCATAACAAGAGGGCAAGTAAGATGTCGTGACAGAGACGATGAAATATAAACAAGACAAGATGTATATTACTGCGAGTGTGTGTGTGAGAGAGAGAGAGATGTGTGTGTGCTATAGAAGGGAAGGTGAGGGAGTATGAAGAAGCGAGGATGAAGGAGGTGGAAGGATTTAGATGCGTTCACCTTCCTTGAGGGCGCGATCTTCGAGTTGGATACCCTTCTCGGTCCAGTATTTGCGCAGAGGGCGTTGCAGCTTTTCCTCCATCTTTTTCCGCTGCTCGCGCGCCTCAATTTCTTCCTGTGCTCGCAGCTCGTAGAATTCCGAGGTGGCCTTGCTGTAGGCCTCGCGCTCGGTCATGTTCTCGTTGGTCATCAGGTGCAGCTGGTAACGGATCACACTATCGAATAGAGGAGAGGATAGAACAGAATAGAATGGAATATATACTTTCAGTATCTCATCGACGTCCAGCCAATCCCTGTCTTTTCTTACGTTTCACCATCCACTTCAGAGGGATGCATGCCGGGAAGGAGCAGAGTGCTGTAATCGGTCCGGTTGATGGCGTTGGCGTTTTCGACGAGGACCTTGGGTCTAGCCAATTCGAAGGGATGGTCCTTGAAGAACTGCTTTCGAAGCTTGTCCTCAGGGTAGACGATGCGGAGCGGTCGTGGTGCCTTGGTGCGCAGGTGCTTCTGTCTGTAGCGTGTCTTTTGTTCGACCGTGTTGTCTGGTTGCAGCGAGGGATCGATTTCACGAGCGCGAATGATAGAAGGGCCAGGAGGCGTGTTCTTGACTGCCTGCAGCCAGACAGGCGCTCGCTTCAAGAGGTTGCCCTTCAGGAGATTGTTAGCCGTACTGGCTAGTTTCGTCGGTGCACAGCGGTAGGCCATAATATGGGAATGTCAAACGAACACACACACACAGATATTCTTTCAAGGGTAACTCTCCCCCCGAATTTCGCTGGACCTGGATAAGCCACATTTGCCGTCGAATGTCCTCAGATTCCCCCAATTTCAATTCAAGCATCCGGGAACTCTCTCTTCATGCGCCGAAAGAAATAAGAAAAAAAAGCCCCACTGCTTGTATTACTACCACTTTGTACTTTTTAAATATACTCTATTATGACGACCCTTGCCTCTTTACCCTTGGCGGCTCGGCAGCTGCTGGCTCTCTATCTGAGCCCGGCTGATCTCGACTCGCTCGCGCTCACCTCCAAAGCCTGTCAGTCCGCGTACAACAACAACGCGATCTGGAAGAGGTTCGGCTCAAAGCTCCGCTTACTCACGGTTCTGAGACTGACGTATTACTGCCTACCGTAGCAAAGCTGCCAATGACTTTGGTGACCTGTTCCTTGTCTATCAGCTCTTTCATTCAGCAACGGCTCTGACCCTGGCGCCTGATCTCGATGCGAAATACACGACGGAACCTGACAATTGGCGACAGTACTACTTGAAACGCGAGCAATCTATCGACAATGCTGACAACGATGCCCTCGTCGATCAAGCCAACAAGGAGTTCCTCGAGGCACAAGAATACCTTAAATCATTCCAGGAGGGGGGCAATATCCAGGTGCTTGGCAACGTCGCCTCCAAAATGATGTGGATCCTAGGTACTAGTATATTCTATATATTCTATTCTAATCTATTCATTCCCTTGTTCACCGTTATTTTTCTTCTCGGCAGATCTTTGCCCAGCACACGCTGGCTGCTATTATATTCTTGGATTCATCCTGTTTGTACTGAATCATCTCGAAGAAGCCCTGGTTCTGCTCGAGATGGGCAAGAACGTTGACCCTGAGTTTGGGCCGATCGGGGGCATGGAGCGCGAAATCCAAAATATCCTGAGTGGTTACCGTGGTACAAAAGACGAAGCACCGTTGATGGAAGGCGAGACACTTTCTCGGCAGCTGAAAGCCGTATTGCTTGAACTATTCCAGTCATTTGATAAGGATCGAGACGGTGCACTGCGGCCCGAAGAACTCGATGCATTTATTTATGCGACCAACGGCCTTCATCCTCCCGAGCCGTTCCTGCGGCAGATGGGCCAAAAGTTTGGCAGCAACGCCCAAGGCTGGCTCACGCAAGATGGATTCCTGGTAATCTTTATAATAGTATATATCTGACATGTTTACCAATGCACCTATCATGATAGGGATTCTATTTGGAGCAAACCCTCGATGATCCATCGGAAACGCGTAACGACCTTGGCGTGCATGGTTACGATCCTTATTCGCTCAACAAAAAGATGGAGGAATAAAGAGTGTACAAAAGATCCGGCTCCTAACTCTGCTGAATAGAGGAAAGATACACTGTTATTTCGGACGCATATGTACAAGGATAACTAGGAGAAAGGAAGGGAACAGAATAGAACAGAAACAGACATGAAAAATGCGTCGTTGAGTACAATACAGTTATACATGAATGCGGTTGAATGAATGAGCGATCAAAGCGCCGACTTTACCGTAGTATTTTTTCTCTAGATCTCTTTCTCTTTCTCTTTCTCTTTTCGTTTGTGCATACCCTTCACTTGCCCTTCGACCCTCATGGATTCACACTCACAGCCTATACTGCAGTCTTATGAGTCAACAGAGAATGCCTTGCTCGACTCCTTCAAATCGGCTGCGGTCAAGGTGACTAATCTCTACAAGGATTCCCTCGCTCAGAATAGACGAGCCTATGGCGCCGGTTACCAGCAGGCATTCCAGGATCTTTATGGTTTTATCAACTCCAATCCGGATCTCGTTGTCCGGCCGAACAATAGTACAAATACCTACTTTTCCGTCGACGATCTCCTCGAATTCGCTCGCCAGCGGACGGCTCAGGTGCAATGCGAACTCGGTATGGATGAATCGCAACAGTCTCAGCCATCTCAGCAGCAGCAGCAGCAGCAACAACAACAACAACAGCAACAACAACAAGCCTCGACATCTGCTCACCACCTCAATCCATCGGCGCCCTCTCAGACGCAAACCCAGCGTGCTGAACTGGATAAGCTGCAAGTGTATCCTGAGCAGCCGCCACACCCGCCAGCCCAAGTTGCACCTTTCCACATTGACCCAAATGCCCAGTTCACTTTTATTCCCCCGCCCAACAACGCCATGGCCCCGTGGAACTTTATGCCACAGCAACAGACACAACAGCAGGAAAACTATGGGGACTATATCAAGCGCAAGTTTGCCTCGCCCGAGGTCACTTTCATGGGACGGTCACTTGGCAACATGAACGTCGATGGGTGGGGCGAGCCGCCCCTGAAACGCGGCCGTCCTCCTAAGGGTGACGACTAAACGGCAACGCGCTAGTGCTCTTGCTGTCTATTGCCGTTGTTGATCGCCGTTGTTGTATAGTAGATTCTTTGGTTATCTTTGCTTGCTTTGCCACATGTCTTTCTCTCTTTCTCATCCGTCATTCTGTGCACACACACACACACAACCCGAACTTGCATCACTCTTTTCCTCGTCGACTCACAACTCCCTCCCCTTTGGCTTTTTACCCGCTCACCACGGCTTCTCCCTCGCTCTTTCTCATCGTATAGTTCTTCCTCTCTTTATTGTCATCTAACCGCTTCCAGACTGCATGTAAATAACAATAAATCCTTCCATTTGCGCATTTCTTCCCTTGGTGCCACGCTTGCCCTGCAAGACCAAAGCCCGTCCGTCATGCGCTCCGTACGCAATCAAGGGTTCATGGTCACACGAGAAACCGACGTATATTCCGCTTTAGTCTCTCTATCTCTGGGAATCATCATGGTTACTCAATTATGCAGCCCGCTTGTATACCAGCTGTTGAAATAAGATTCTTTTGCACACAATGGCTGCTATCAGGGAATCCAAGTATTATTTGAATCATGTCACGTTTAAAGATTAACTTTTTTCTTCTTTATGTTGTATCTACTGCAAGTGAGCTGACTTGACGTGCTGAACAAAATCGCGGATCTTCTGCAAGTCCTTGGCACCGTCCGTCTCGACACCCGAAGAGACATCCACCGCCCAGGGCTTGACAGCACGCACTGCCTCCACCACATTCGCAGGATCCAGACCGCCGGCGAGGATCACAGGGAAGTCGTAGGCCTTCGTATGGCCGGGTCGGGTGTGATGCACGATATCGCGCGCGACAGACCAGTCAAAAGTGACGCCTTGGCCGCCCTGCTGATCCGAGGGGAGACTTGACACCTTGGCATCCAGAAGCACGGCGTGGTGGTTGCCAGGGTACGTCAAGTGGGGTATCAGGTTAGGGTCGTAGCTTTCGGCGTCCATGTGGAAGGCCTTGATGGTCGGGACAGGTAAGAAACGTGAGATCTCGGGCGCTTCTGTACCGTGGAGCTGAATGAGGTCAAGACCGACCGTTGTCGCAATCTCGGTCATATTTTCGACTGTATCATTCACAAAGACGCCCACAATCAGCGGCTTGCGTGGCCGTGCCTCGAGCAGGTGGCGCTGGTAGTCAAACCATTCTTCTGAGGGCGAGGTATGCAACGCTACGTCATTCTTGATGTCCAGCGCACGAACGGCGTCCACGATCTCCTTGGCCTGAGCGGGGGCCACGTACCGTTTTGACTTGCGAACAAAAATCATGCCAAGCATATCCGCGCCCGCCTTTGCTGCTTCCACGGCCGCATCCACCGTCGAGATACCACAGATCTTGACGAATGTCTTTTCGTGTGCGGCCGGCCGCGGGATAGGGTCTTTCTTTTCCATGCCCAGCAGCTCGGCAATAAACTCCTTGAGGTTCCATGCCCGCATGAGAGCCTCACCCACCAGAATCGCGCGCGCACCCTGCTCCACCATCGGGTCCACGTCCGCGCGACTTGAGATACCCGACAAGGCACAAAGGATTGTATCGGCGGGCACCATCTTGGCCAGACGCGTGGTCGTCTCCATGTCGACGTCAAAGCTGTGCAGGTTGCGGTTGTTGACGCCAATCACCTTGGCGCCCAGCGCATTGGCACGCGCCATCTCGTCGGCATTGTTGACCTCGACGAGCGGCTCCATACCCAGCGATTTGGCATAGCTGTACAGCTCGTGCAGTTTTTCGTCGGTTAGCATGGCCACGATCAGAAGCACTGTGTCTGCACCATAGAGACGGCCCTCGAGGATCTGGTAGCGGTCGAGAATGAAGTCTTTGCGCAGGATGCAGGGTCGGTTAGGCAGGTGGCTCAGAGCCTGGCGAACCTGGCGCATGTCGTTGAGCGAGCCGCGGAACCACTTTGGTTCGGTCAGGACAGAGATAACATGGGCACCGGCAAGAGCGTAATTCAATGCCTGCTCGGCCGCGTTGGCCTTGATGTCAATTTCGCCCTTGGAAGGCGACGCACGCTTGACTTCTGCCATGAGTGACAGCTTGTTCTTGTTGAGGTGGTCGAAGAAGTCCTTTTGGGGCGGCGCAACATGGAGCGCCAGCAGCTTTTCGAGATCGGCCATGCTCTGACCAGGCGTGTTCTTGGCTGCCTCGACGTCGTGCTGGCGCTGGGCGTAGATGCGCGTCAAAACAGACGTGACGGCGCTAGGTGCGGTGCCATTGACAGCAGGTTGAGGCTGTTGCTGCTGGGGCGCAAGCGTCTCGGGTTCAGCCTTTGTTTTGGGCTTGGCATCGACAGCGCCGTTAACCGCCTTGCTCGTCTTCTTGGGCAGGACGCCCGCGGCAGGGTTCTGGTCCCAGGTACCGCCCTCCAACTTCAAGAAATTGGCAAGCATGGCCATGCCATTGTCGCACAAGATGCTTTCGGGGTGGAACTGAACACCCTCAATTGTGTATTCGACGTGGCGGATACCCATAATGACACCATCCGACGTGGTTGCTGTCACTTCCAGAGGCTCGGGCACGGTGCTAGGCATTCCCGAAAGCGAGTGGTAACGAGTCACCTGGTTGTCCTGAGGCACACCCTTGAATATGCTGCGGCCGTCGTGGCGAATTGTCGACGTCTTGCCGTGGAGAATCTCACCCGCATAAGACACCGTGCCGCCAAACACCTCAAAGATACACTGCTCGCCCATGCAGATACCGAAAATCGGGATTTTTCCAGCAAAGTGGGAAATGGCAGCACGAGACACACCGGCATCCTGCGAAGGATGACCTGGCCCTGGCGAAATGACAAGGTTGCGAGGGTTCAGCTTTTCGATCTCCTCAACGGTGATTTTATCGTTGCGGTAGACAACGACATTGGCGCCGAGCGACGACAGGTATTGGTATACGTTGTACGTAAAGCTGTCGTAGTTGTCGATAAGGACAGTAGTCATTGAGGTAATCGTCGGTATGTTGTCGAGTGGTATGCAGATAGAAAAAAAGTTGACACAGCCAGCCTTTGACTCACTTGGCCCCGCTCACATGACTCACTTTGAAATTGATTGAATAAAATGACTCCATTGCCATATCAGCGCAAGAATGATCTACCGTTTTGGTGGCTTGGCTCTCAGGGCATACGAATGACTTTTGAGATCGATACGCACCTATGGTCCGCCCCTTCTCGTCAGTCTTACAAACTCGCGCGCTTTACCTTTTGAAACGATTTATTGTAACCATAACCTGAGTCTTGGCCGCTAAACAATAAAACTCTTACTATGCCGCCGCGCACTACTTTTTCTGCGTATTGTTCTTTTTTGTCCCTTTCGAGCAAAACATGCTTTTCGCTATTGATACTGACTATGCCTAGGATGAAGATTTTGTCACTTTTGACCCTATTATACAGGAAATTGGTGTATGTACAGCACAGTTTCACGGGGTAAACGGGACCATCTGACTTGATTTTATTTTTTCAAATGGTAGTATAAAAAAAGTAAAAATACAGATAAAAAAGAATGAAAACGGAGCATATTCTCCCAAGAGATCATGCTTACCACCTTGTATAACAAGGAGCAGCAGAGGAAATGAAAGAATGCCGCGATTTTTGATCGATGCTCGTTTACGCGGTCTTTGCCGAGATGGGCTGTTTGTATACTTTACCGGGATGCAGACCTGCGTTGTGCACTGCAATCACAAAAGTTTAAAGCGCGACGGGTATAGCTTCTGCCCTCCACCTATGAACACAAAACGCGGTTTTCATTGGTTTAAACATATGCCACACCCTTGACGTAGAAATCCACAGACGTCGTTTACATGCAGGATGCCAGCATAGAGTCAGTGCAGTTCGCATGCGTCCAGTGTGACGCTTGCAGCAAGGAGGAAGCAAAAAAAATTTTTTCATGGAAACGTGGTCCTTCTTCTGAACCGTCCCCGACCTGCCCAAGACCCTGGCGATTAAGTATCTCGTACCCTCGCTCGGCTCTCTTAGTGTAGTGCAAGGAAGTTTGGTTTCCTGTGTCCATCGGAGTAACATCCCACACATCAGATACGGCGACATTGATCAGATTATTATGCTCGCTAAAAAAAATAGGTTGCACGCCCACTGCATTACACCAGTACCCCATATAAATAACGCGGCGTGATCCAATGTTACGTTTTTTCTTTGCTCTTTGCCTTCATTTTTCCTTTTTGAAGTATGCCCTCGGAAGCAGACCAAGTTCCCTCGAGATTCGAGGATAACGAGAAGGCAGAGTTTCACGACGACGGCGAGGCCCACCTGAGAAACGATACTACACCTGATCCGCTTCACGATGATACACACGCAGACGATGTCGCTGCTGGCGGAGATGCGGCTCTTGCGAACGCAAACATGTATTTCAAGATCTTTGCGCTGGTCACAGCTCTGCTTTTGCCAGGTAATTCCACATAAAGAGAAAAATAAGTTGTGGGAAGGGAAAAAGCAGTCCTTATTGATTCACGTGGACGCTTTACAGTGGGATCTCATTTTTCGGCGTCGGCTCTGAGTGCGATGAAATCGTCCATTAAGAAGGTTTGTAGTGTCACACAAAAGGCCCGCATGCCTGGATTGTATATACTCACCAGAAACAAAAAAAAATATGCAGGAACTGGGAATAGACAATACCAAATACGGTGTTATTTCCTCTTCGGTCTCCATCATCAACACCATCTTCCCCATTGTGGGCGGTCTGCTGTTTGATCTGTTCGGTTCTATCTGGGGTACCCTTCTCGTCAACATACTCGTTATTGTCGGCAGCTTGCTGACCGCTATCGCGGCCAAGTACACTTCGTTTGGCGCCATGGTCGTCGCCCGTGTTGTCTTTGGCATCGGCAGTGGCCTGATCGTGACCATGCAGGAATCACTACTCTCCAAGTGGTTCCGTACACAGAGTTTGGCCATTGCCATTGGTCTCCAACTGTCCATCAGCCGTCTCGCCACCTTCCTCGGTACGCTCGTCGCAAACCCAGTTGCCGACGCTACAGGCGATTGGGTTTGGGCATTCTGGCTAGCTCTGATCATTTGCGCTTTCTCGGTCGTCATGAACTTGGTGTATGCTCTCATTGTCCGTCATTTGAGCGGCAAGAACGTCGTCCATTCTGGCGATATCAAGCGTCTCAAGGCCAAAAAATCTTTCAAAATCAAGTCGGTGCTCAAGTTCCCCATTTACTATTTCCACATTATTTTGATCGAATTTATTTATGCCGCCGTCTGGTCATCCTTCCAGACTATCAGTACCGAGCTTATCACGGTACATTTCGGCGATACGAGCTCCCTTGCAGGCTATAAAGCCAGTGCCTCCCAGGTCGTGCCCATCGTCGCGACACCTATTCTCGGCATTGTTATGGACCTTTGGGGTCTCCGTGTGGTGATCTGTAAGCGATCAATGACCTTGACAATACATACGCTAACATTACTCTTATTTTTAGTGCTCATCTCGTCCATTTTCCTCATTCTCAGCTGTGCGCTTCTCGGCTGGACCTACGTGAATGCTGTTGTCGGCATGGTGTTCTACAGTATCTCGCTCGCTTTCGGCCCGATCTCTATGATTACGTCCATCGGTATGATCCTCCCGAGTGATTATATCGGAACCGGTTTGGGCATGTATAAGAGCTCCAACAACATTGGCACTGCTATTCTGGACATCGTAATTGGTGTTGTCCAGGACAACACCGCAAACCAAGCTTACACAGGTATTGTCGCTGGCCTTTGATGTTGCCTTCCGAAGCTAACTAGTCCCTTGAAGGTGTCATGACTCTTTATATCATCCTTGCTGCCATTGGTTTTGTCCTCATCATTGGTTTGTGGTTTACGCAGCGTATCTGGTTGGACAACATCCTTGAAGCGACTCGCAAGAAGCGTATGCAAATGATGAAGGACAAGAATGAGGAGGAGCTGAAGTACATTCGCGAGGGCCGCGATTCGTACGAGAATACGCAAATCAAGCCCCTCAACTATGTCTTCTTTGGCTGCTTTATCGTGTGTCTTCTCGTTGCCTGGGTCCTGTTCTTTGTCTACTCCGCAGGCGGTCGCGTGGCAACTTAAACCTATCTATATACTTACATTACTGTAAAGCTACATTTTATATCTGTGTTATTCCTCCTCCTCCCTGTGTTCGCGAATCAATATGAGCTCAGCATCACCTTACATTTCATGCAATCAATGTTCTTTTTTTCAGCACAGTCAGAAGGCATATAAAAATTGATACTTCCAAATTTCCGTACGCAGCTAGGGAAGCTGGTTGGAATGTTAAAAAATTCGTCAATGAACTTGTCGCGAAAGACCATAAGTCCATTGCTAACTACGAGTAATATGGACACCACAATCCGGACGCTCCAAAAAGCTCACAGAAATTGACGAGCGTTCCTTGATACGAAGTCAAGGAGAGCCGTCGTGCTCTCCTTAAGACATCACGCAGAATCCTGGACTCCATGTGAGCACTCAGACGGCCCAATAACATCTGAAGCGCGCTGGCATCAACTCTCGCGTTGCCAAGAAAAAGCCGTTCCTGACACAGAGGCACAAGTCCTGGACCCTTGACGACTTCGCACCTATGTTCAAGAGCGACAGAACGTCAGTGATAGTCTGGAGTGGAGTTACCTACGGCATGAAGACGGAGCTCGGCATCTTCCGGTAGGAAAGTTGCCGAACCAAGAGCACTGCGGTGGACTTCATCAGCCCCATCTACGAGAGACCGTTGGCGCATTTCTTGGATAGCTGCTCCGTTTCCTTCCTGATGAAATATGGAGCACCGATCCACTGCAACACGCAGCTGCGCCAAAAAAGTGGCTGGGAGAGCACTGGATTGTTAGATAGACTGGCCTGGACAAGCGCCAGCTCTATATCCCATCGAAATTTGTTGCGGAAGATGAAGCATCTAATGCAGAAGGCGCACCAGCCCAGCATGCCCCTTAGGCCTTCAAATAGTCTATCATAGATGCGTGGAGGTCTCGCGAAGTGGCGGCTAGGACAAAGCTCATTGAGAGCATGCCAGACCGCATCAATGGTTCGTCCAGCCGAAAAGCGGCATTACGAGATGGTAGGCCTCTTCTACTTCCTACAGACGCAAATATGTTTCTTAGATCTACTACATCAGACTCACCATATATAATATGCCATCGTGGCTACAAAGGAATGATTACTATATCTGTAATTCTTCATTGTTTTAAAAACACTATTATATTTTAATGATTTCATCGAAAGAAAAAATTATACAGCTGTACACTGTACATCGGACACAACACGTCAGATGGCGCGTCGTCTTCTGCTCGCTTAAAATTAGAAAACTGCAGACGAGTTCAGCCGGTTGTCTCGGCGATCGCCTTCTCCATCCAACTGCGATGGTCGTTTTTGTAGTCAGCATACAATCCTCTCGATAAAACGTCCGTCCGTGTCCGTGCTCTTGTTTTGAACGGCTTTGTTATTTTGTCCTGCAGTTGCCATCTTTGCTGACTGGCATGACTCCAAGGACGCACCCGTCGTTTATTGCAGTCACAACAACTATTGTATCGATATCGTATCGACCTATAGATCGTCTGCACCCGTTGACAGGTCGCTTAATGATAGGTGGAGTTAGGTGAGATGGAAAAATGTGTGTGTGTGATAGAGGTTTTGTAATGAGTACCAGTCAGACCACAGGTTATGTGTTTAACGTGTACAAAAATAAGGGTAAAGAAAAGAAATAAAAAGTAAAGAGAATATCCAACGAGGGATGTGCGTCTCTTGATGTTACAAGTTTGGGAAAAGATAAAGGGCAAGAGGAATACTACGTCTCTTGTGTATATGTGAAGAAGATAAAGGATAGCGGCTTGTGTTTGTCGATGGAGTAGGCTGTTCCAACAGAGGCAAAGGATAATATAAGCTTTAAGGGTAAGATAGATAGAGCTTTATTTGTGTATCTGCAATTGACTGTCTGTCTTTTGAACAAAGACTAATATAAAAGCATTTATACTAGCTTCTAGTATTGCTAAAATATACAGTATGTGAAAAGGAAGAGGAGAAAGTATGATTGGTGAAAGAAAAATATCCATCCAAAAAAATGATGTAGTAAATGGAAAAAGTGTCCAGAATGGTAGGAAGTGGACTCGAAATGTTCCAACTGGGTAAGAGAAGTCGAAAGGCAGAAAGACGAAGAAAAGAAGGGAAAAAAGAAGGGGCAAAATGATCAAAGTGAAAGAAAATGAAATATATGCGGGTGTGCAGCCTGGTAAACCAGTCTCATACCGTCTCTCTCCTTTAGTCCTCTCACAAGCAGGTCGTTTCCTCTCCTTTCCTCTGGATGCTATATGGTTTCCCACACCTGGTGCATCTGCCGGACGGCAACATCCTGGATTGCGCCGCCTGCATGCCTCTGATGGAACTTCTGTTTTGGGTGACACTTACGTATGCATTCGTCTGCGCCCAAGACAGGAGGGCGTCACGGCCGCGACTGTTCTGTACATTCCTGAGAAAAGTTCACGGAGATGATATCAACATGTAGGATTTCTGTCGTCCTTGTGGCCCCGCCCGACTTCCTCAAAGTGAGGCGTTCTGACCAGTTGGATCCTCTCAAAGGTTCATTTTTGGTGGTCCTACCCACTTCCTTCCGGCTGGCGCCTGGCAAGCGAGCAAGCACCTCGCGCAGTAGCACCTGATGTAACTCTGATGCTTTATCTTGTAAGTGGTGTCGTTTCTGGCAGCTCTATCTATCTCACTGCCCAAAATGTGTGATATCGGTCCCTTCATGACACTCTACCCAGAGCCTCCCTCTGCATCATCTGGGTACACCTGGCATTACCTCAGATATTTGCCAGCTTTCTAATACCCAGCACGATGCACCAGTTCAATTCCTGGAGACTCGCCCAGCTTGCCTTCAAATATGGGATGGCGCATGGGGTCAGATCAGTTCGCCGTCTCCTCAAACCCCTACCCTCATCTGTCCTCCAACTCGAGCTCGATCACCGTTTCCACTATGGCCCCACATCCGTGGCCACTGTTTCACTTGCTGTTGATGACTTTATGTGCCTCATTTTCGACCAAGTCCCTTCATTTCGGCAAGACTCGTATTCTCATCCGCTACGCTTATGGCAGACCACTGCTTTTCGAGTTTGAATTTTCACCACACAATAATAAATTCTGGCCTACACTCGTCTCATACAATAAGAAAGAAATACAAGGAAAGAAATACAAGGAGCCATGCGACAGCGCAGAATTTTTCACCAGGCCTGTGATCATAAGCGAGACGAGCTGCATGAGAGCCTACCGGTATTGCATGGTGTAAGGTTGGGTCTGTAGTAGAAAAAGGAAAAAGTGGGCATTGCGGAATAAGTTTGTTATAAGCACCACTTCCACCACAAGTATGAGTTTGCCCTGTACCTAAAAAAAGAAAGCGAAGAAGAAATAAATGTGCGTCTCTTGATATACAAGTTGAGAATAAGATAAGAGGCATAGTACGTCTCTTATGTGTTAAAGAAATAAACGGGGAGGCTTGTGTTTGTCGGTGGAGTAGGTGATACCAACGGAGGCAAAGGATAAGTAAGCTTGAAAGCAGCTTTACATCCGTATATCTGCAATTGACTACTGATTCAAGACAAAAAGCTCCCTGGGAATTTATACTATTTCTAAACTCTAAGAATTGGAGCAAAATGGATTTCAGTGATGGGTCGTTACGTACAATAGGCTAAAGTAAGTGGTTTCGTGATAGAAAGGTGAAGGTGAACATAGCAGAAACCAAAAGGAAAGGTTTTGTATAGAGCCATGCTAGGCGGGCAGATCAGTTTGACACCTTACAAAGAGTTGACTTTAGCGATTCAAATATTTCTGGACTTATCCTGAGATGTGGGGTATCCACACAATGCTGTCCGAGCAGGTCGGCTGTCTGTACGCACGATATGCTTGATACACTTACACAAGGAAAGCGCTGGTGTTGTAATTCAGGTACGGCGGTCGAATGTCACACTCAGACACCGACATTCCGTCTGTGAAAAAATTTTAACTGGATCCCCGTCTCTTTTCCATCCCTTTTCTTCCATCCTCATCTCGGCAACAACATCTCTTTTTCTCTTGTTTTTCAACATGCACGACTAACGACGTTATCAAACTATCGTATGATATTAAACTCATTGCTCGTTACCATCTGCTGGAATAGCACGATTCTATTTTCCTATACTGCTTTCTCGGCAGAAAGCACCATTAACACTTGGACTCCACCTGGAAGGACTCACAGTAATTTTACTTTTCATTATCATACCAGCCTAACGATTGTGTTTACCGAGCATATAAGCAACGTCTTTTCAGTCATCTGTGGAGCTCTTGTCGCTGGTTTGTTTGCCATGGAAACATACCTGAATTTTAGGAAGCAAGCCACACCGGAGATAAAATCAATCGGACGTTTTTTTTTTTTAATTGGGGAAACCACTTTTTTTAATTAGGGATTTTTCAAGCAAGAAATTTTTGATCGGCGAACGCAGATCTTTCGGGGGTGGAATTTACCAATAGACTATTTCCTTTTTTGGAAATTTACAGTGGAGAAACTTGAGGCCATCCTTCACTTGGTTGAGGTTCTCGAGATTCGAGGGCCCACCTAAAGTACTATGAGGGAAAGGGGTGCACCGCTCTCTCTCAACATTTACCCAAGCGTCTGAGTTAAAATAGCTCCTGTGTCGAGTGATTTACAGACTCACGACTGCGGCATTTCCAATACTAATTGTTGCATTGATGTCCAATTGTTCAATTGGAAACTCAGTCTAGTGAAAGGGTTCTTAGGATACCGATGAACGGATCTGCAGATTGAAGATCCAGAAAACATTACCCAGTGCTGCATTGGATTTCATATGCATCAATTGGTAATCCAGTCCAGGGATTGTACCCTTGGATAGGATTCCCAATCGATGAACGTAGGAAACAATACCAGTTGTGGCATTGGGGTGTCATATGGATCAGTCTGTGGATGCGTTTCGGGGAGTGCAATTCACCTGGTAGACTGTTTCTTTCTTAGGACGTCTACCTGAAGACTGTGCCTGCTCTTTCTGCTACACAGTATTCCTCGGGATTCGAGGGCCCGCCTAAAGTACTATAAGAGAAGGAAGAACCACCCTCTCTCACATTTACCCGAGCGACTGAGTGATTTACAGACTCACCACTGTGGCATTTTAAAAGCATCATCAATACCAGTTGTTCCATTGAATGTCCAATGAATCAATTGAGAACCCAGTCTATTGAAACAGTTCCTGGGTTATCAAAGAACGGATCTCCCAATTGAGGGGAAGGAAACAATACCAGTTGTTGCATTGGAATGTCCAATGGATCCATTGAATAAACCAGTCTATTGAAACTGTTCCTGGGTTAACAAAGAACGGAGCTCTCAATTGAAGGTGGAAACAATACCAGTTGTTGCATTGAAATGTCCAATGAATCAATTGAGAACCAGTCTATTGAAACGGTTCCTGGATTAACAAAGAACGGATCTCCTAATTAATGAACGGAGGAAACAATACCAACATCGTTGCATTGAATGCCCAATGGATCCATTGGGTAACCCTGTCTATTGAAACAGTTCCTGGGTTAACAAAGAACGGATTTTACAATTGAAAAATGGAGGAAACAATTCCAGTTGTTCAATTGAATGTTTAATCGATCAATTGGAGGACCCAGTCTATCGAAACGGTTCCTGGGTTATCAAAGAATGGATCTCCTAATAGATGAACGGAGGAAACAACACCAACATCGTTGCATTGAATGTCCAATGGATCCATTGGGGAACTCATTCTATTGAAACAGTTCCTGGGTTAACAAAGAACGGATTTTCTAATTGAAAAAATTCCAATTGTTTAACTGTCCAATCGATCAATTGGGGGATCCGGTCTATCGAAACGGTTCCTGGGTAACGTAAGAACGTACAGCCGTATCGCACATGCGGGATACAAATTGAGTGTACGTAGTTGCTGCTGCGTTGTTAGACTTTGGTGTACAAGTGACAAAACTCCTCTGGTGCCGGCTGGAGGGTATGACTGAGCATTCCACGATTTACTTGCGGCTTTCGCGTGGTTAAACAACAGCAAAGTCGTCCGCCATATGCAAATTGCGGGATACAAGTTAGGCAGGGGACCGATGAATGACTCACCTCCACGCGGTGGTCCCTGGGTAACGCTAGGAAGTCATCAGCTCTTGATTCATCTTAATTGATGAACGGGGCGGCAATACCAGTTGTTCGATTGAATGTTCAGTCGATCAATTGGGAACCCAGTCTATTGAAACAGTTCCTGGGTTATCAAAGAACGGTTTGCCCAGTCTTCTGAGACGGTTCCTGGGTTACCAAAGAACCAATTCGCACGCAGTAGTTGGTCCAGATTATGCATGGTCTGGGCTGGTTCGACTGTTTGCACCAGCTTAGATTAGGAGCCCTATATGAGGGTCACACCTAATGTTGAATACACAATTTGAAGTTGAATAACGGTCTACTTGGTACCTCTTTTGTCGATCCGAAAAGATACCTTGCCCTTTCAGTTATGGGATGTCCAAGCTGCAAGCAGTTTGACCGTATATTTTTCAATGAGTGTTTCACTAAGCTACAACCCCTCCTTCTTGTCAAAACAACAATCATGCACATTTGCGTTGTTTCCGTGATAGTTCTGAAATGCATTGCTCATGCTGACAGACTATCGGCCCTGAGCTAAGTTGACAGAATATTTATGTCTGTCAAGGCGATAACGGGTACCATGGGGCAAGGGTTCGTTCCAGAAACATATCGTAAAAAAGGCCATGATAAGAGGAGAAAACCCAGTCGAGTCTTCCTAACAGAGGGTTCACTGCAAGTCTGATGTCAGCATATGCGGCAATCTCAGCACCCAACGCAGCCTGTAACTCAAATTCTGGGGCTTCAGACTCCCAAGTATACTTTTGTGGATTGTCTGCACTCGTCTGCGAAGATACCATAACATGGAGCCATAGTCGCAATATATCATGTTTCTGGATTAACAAAGAGCGGTTCTCCTAAGTGATGAACCATGAGACGATACCAATTGTTTCATTGCATGTCCAATGAATCAATCGGGAGCCCAGTCTATTGAAACAGCTCCTGGGATAACAAAGAACGGAACTCTCAATTGAAGAAAGGTGGAAACAATACCAATTGTTGCATTGAATGTCCAACGGATCAATTGAGAACCCAGTCGATTGAAACAATTCCTGGGTTAACAAAGAACGGAACTCCTAATTGAAGGAGGAAGGAAATAATACCAATTGCTGCATTGAATGTCCAATGGATCAATTGAATAAACCAGTCTATTGAAACAGTTCCTGGGTTACCAAAGAACGGATCAACTTATTCAACATATGATTCCAAACAATATCAAGTGATTTATTGAAGAAAACAACTTTAAGCAATGGATCTCTTGGCTCTCGCATCGATGAAGAGCGTAGCAAATTGCGATAATTAGTGCGATCTGCATTCTGCGAATCATCGAGTTCTTGAACGCACCTTGCACCCTTTGGCTTGTCCTTGGGGTATGCTTGTTTCAGTACAACTATAAACCCACAAATGACATTTTTTTTAATTGAAGAATGTCCATTGTGATTGGGATGTCAAAGGGAAACCTTTCATCCTGAAAATGAGTCCATAGGATTAAAAATCAATTGAGGTTTTTTTTTCCTTTGCACCAAATTTTTTTCAATTAGAAAAAAAGCAATTGAGAAAGAATCCATCAATGCCAATTCAAACTCGTTGTCTGAAATCAAGTAGGATTACCCGCTGAACTTAAGCATATCAATAAGCGGAGGAAAAGAAA
>JAMAMT010000121.1:0-76807 GCA_023630325.1 Syncephalastrum sp. PYS2702
GACTCAAAAATGCATTCTGCTGCACAGCTTTAGATGAGGCAGTGGCCAACACGCCGTGAGCGTGTATTGACGACCCCAGCTTCGGCCGCTGGTATGTAGAATAAAAATGAAGGGTACTCCACGAGAACTGATTTCGGAACGAAATTTCGTAGGCTAGTTAGACTGCTATACACCCCAGAAAGTTTCAAGGCACTAGCATATTGGTGTTGTTTCTTAGGAGTCGATAGCTGAGTGCTTACTCCCTTTAGTAACTTGTCTTGTCGCTCCTATGATTTTAAAGAAAGCCTACCTCCGCGATCCCAAAATGTTGCAACAGGACAACAGAAAATGTATCATACAATCACTCATATTGGAAACTTTTAGATAGATACAGTGAGCAATTTTCACCTTTAAGATACATCTTACATAGACATTATTTTCTCTAACATTATTGGCTGCAATATGCGATTGGGAGATTTCGCCAATGGTGAAACAAATGCTCTACTACCCTGTCTGTCGGCTAGGTAGACAAAGGTGAAGCTTTCTCTTGTAAAGCTATGACACTAGCTGCACCCAGGGCATATGAACACTGCTCAACAGCAACAGTTTTCTTCAACGCTCACAATTTGCGTACTCGTTTTAGTCACATGAAGATATAGTTTTACGAAAGATTGAATCCGCAGGAAATACTGCATTTCCGTAGTCGCATACTTGTATAAATATTGATATGTGCCTTTACGTGGTAGCTATGTACGTGCCTGATTAGCGAGAAGAGCGAGCCTCAAATACTTACCTGCGTAGCCTCGACACGCTAATACAGTCGAGACTCGACTCGCACAGTGCACATCACAAAAGTAGACCCGACCGTCCACTACAGGAAAGCGAATATTCAGGGAGACAAAGGGAACACACTGAACACTCTGTTGCTTCAGTACCGGACTGTCGATCTGAAATCCTTTCTCTTACATGATCAAAAACGACGAGATATAGCTCAAACAGAAACTAAAGCTCCAGGGGGTTTGCTCCAGTTGCCCACACGCGTTTCAGAATCGACCTGGTCAAATCAGCTGATCTCGCCGTTGGTGTAACTGAAGACGAGCAGAAGACGGAGACTCAAATCATCAGACAAGACACACTTTTCATGTTTTATGGAGCTGGGCATTGCACTCAGATATAGACTTTGCGATAGTAATGTCGATCTAATCATAAAGTATCTAAAGCAGCTTGTCGCCTTAGAATGATAATTTGGCATCAAAGATCATCACCACGTTTGTCCATGTGTCGGATAGGTATGAAAGATGAGGAAAGCTTACTATTATATCGAAGTTAAAATAGAGTAGGAGTTTTTGGCGGTTATCATGCGCCATGTATAATCCAAATAATCGACTAATCCGGATGGCGTGGGTATGTCTTAGGAGAGACAAAATATGATGGTAACGGGTAAACATTCACAATGCGAGCCTTGTGTGTCGAAGCATCGGATGAGGACGTCTGCTCTCAGGTAGTAGGAAATTGTAGGAAGCTGATTGCTATCGCTTACGTACAGCAATCTTGATAATGTAGTCGGGGATGTAGTCTTGCGTTTTTGGATATCCATTTACCGATATTCAATGTGGCTTGTACGATGTTCATTTGCGGCTATACGCTTACTTGATCCTTCTGCTGTGAAACGCAACTCTCCTGCTGTGCCGTGAATGCATGACCTGGGGACACGCGCACCATCGCAAACCGGGGATTAGGGTGAATGAAACACTGGGCGAGCATATGGGAAATACGTATAAGCAATATTAATTCTATGATCCATCCGTTGTATCTTGGCCAAAACAATATGCACACATATTAACGCATTCGTTTTCTATGTGCTTATACACAGCTCACTTCTTGATGTGCGAAACAAAAACAAAAGAAATTCCTGACGTTCGAAAGAGATCCACAGAGGCGCGGGGTGATGAAGTATGTAGTACTATGATCCGATCTTTTGTCGCGTGGTAGATTTCATTAGGCATAAATCTGATGAACGTTCTCGGCGACAGGCCCGCGCGTTTCGCTCTAAGAGAACGCTCCTGCCGAAAGCATGAAGCGGCGACTGTTTTTTGTAACGCTTGGACCCTCTGGCTCAAGGAGTTCGTGTAATGTTCAACAGAGATGGCATCAGAAGTTTAATGATCCGGCTACTGCCTGGAAAAAAAAAGAGAGAATGGAAAAAATATACAATATGGCGCATGTGTAGACCATAGTGAAATTACGGTAAGGTCTTATCTGATTTTTAACCTCTGTTACTCTGTGTCCTGATCTATCTTTTTTTGGACAATTTTGGGTAAATCCACTCCCCCCCCCCCTTTCTCCCGACGATCAGATCAGAGCAACTCAAATTCTCGGGACGGCCGAAATCAGATACACCAAGAGAATAATGAGCGTACAGATCGGTTGAAAAATTTTCACAAATCAAGTAGGTAACAACTAAGCGGACCCCAGTAAAGTTGCAGCAGAAGTAAAAGTAAAATAAAGTAAAAGAGAGCACACTGCAGTATTGTTTTCATAAAGAATGGTACAGACGCATTGTAATCCTGGATTACGGATTGAATTAGAGCATTTATGTTTAGTCTACAATGCAACTGGGCTTTGGTTGCTGAATTGCCATAATATTAACCAAAGAGATGGAACACAATAGGCGCTAAAAGCAGGGGGAGAAGGCAACATCATGCAGAGTAAAAGATGTAGACATAGTATTACAACAAAGATGCAGCTAAGAATAATATAGGAAAATAGAGTGGAGAGGATAAAGTTGATAGGTGTCAAAAAACATTTGAAGGGTGAAAAATAAGGATGACATCCATATATACAGGAGATGATAATGAAAATACGCACCGAGTTACTTTTATATTAACTAACTTGAGCGCGGTTATTTCAGGCCTTGGTTGTGGCGACATTCTTGCCCGCGTCAACTTGAACTTCTTCCTGGATATCATTATGGTTCTTTTCGATATCATCGGCTCGGACAAAGCCACCGGCCTCCTGGTCAACGTACTGCTTGGCTTGCTCCAAAGCCAAATCAGCATCCTCATCGGTCTCACCGCGCTCGGCCTTCAAGATCGCGGCCTTTCGGTCTCTGAACCACATGTAGACAAGGGCAACTGCTACCGCAATCCAGTACAAACAGTAGCTAATGATGGAACCATAGGTCGCGGTGTTGTTCCAGCCAAGAATGGCGTTGAAAATCATCCTGAAATCACATACCATATGAGTTTCGAGAAACTAGCAAACGGAAATAAGTCACGACTTACCAGCCACCGTTGGTGGAAGTCTGCAGTTCCGGGTCACCCCAGGAGACGTGCCAGATGGAGGTCGAATATCTGTAGGAGATCACACCAGAGGGTTCTCCACCGATGACGTTGTTCCAGGCGTTCTGCTCAAAGTAACCGACCGCCTTGGACATGAGACCAGCAGCCACAAGGTAGAGGATAATTGTCGAGAAAATAAAGAACCAGCGCAGGGCAATCATATGACCACCACGGTAGATTAGGAAACCAACAAGACAGCCGCAAATGAAGCCCATGATGGTCGCAATTGGGATAGACTTGGCTTGGACGTCGAGAGAGACCTGTTAAATCAAAATCTGTTAGCTTATCAATGACAAGACATTCTATTCCACTTACACCACCGACGAAGACAACGGCTTCAAGACCTTCACGAAGCACGGTGATGAATGGCAGCAGAAAGAAAGCGTACTTTTGCATGCGTGCGCTAAGCGTCTTCTTCTCCATCGTCTTGGCTTCCATGGCCTTGGCGAGCTTGAACTTCCACTTCTCTTGCATACGTTCTGTTCGCAGCATAGCAAGACCCATGACGGTAATCATCAGTGTAGCAATAAGCGAGAAGACACCTTCCCAGATGTCTTCCGAGTTACCCCAGAGATCGTTCAGCACCGTGTACCATACAGCGATGAAAGCAGCACCAATGCAAAGACAAATGAAGAGACCGAGTCCACTACCGAACCATACTTGATTCCGGAGACGTTTGTAAGTAGGCGTTCCTTTTTCAAAGACCTTGGCCAAGAAGGACAGCAAGACGGAAACGATGATGGATGCTTCTGTTGTCTCACGGAAGACAATGAAGAAGATTGGAACGTTGAATAGATCCTGAGCCATCCTTGCACCACTGTAGCTCTCCGAAAAGATACAAAGAAAGAAAAAAGAAGGACAAGGACGAATTATCCCTTGATATAGTAAAAAGAAAAAACGCGACGGAGTTGTGGAAACACAGGTATACGCGGTCCAACGCAAAAACAGGTGTTCAATTTTTTTATAATCGATATATGACAGTTTCAATGAAGTTGTGTCCGATTGCTTAGAATAACCAGCCGGTAGAAGACCCTGCAATCTGATCATATGGTCATACAATCAGATAGGTCCGGCAGAATTTCCACATAGCTGTCGCTGGTAAGCCGCGGTCGAGTTTTTACTTCTCTAAGTGGACGCGTTCCTTCAAAATGTACAAATCTAGGATAAGGTGTTTTATCAGATTTCTTACTCAGAGCATGTAGTATGACCTGAGTGCGGACTTGCCTTTCCAAGATTTTTTTTTCTAAATCCATCAGATAAAGGTTCCACCATCCCCCCAAGCCAGAGTCATCAGTGATCTCTAAAACGCAAAAACTCGACGCAAAGTCGGGGCTGCTTTTTTTCCTCATAGAGAAAAAAGGGAATAAATAAGTTGACCGCGGAACAAGAAGTACGGCTTGCATTCCATTTTCTTTTTTCACTTTATCATTGTTGCCAACATGCGTCCTTCCTTTGGACTCTTTGGCCTTGCCGCCCTTGGCTGTCATGTAGCATCGGCTGCTCGTGTTGAGCTCTGGTGGAATATCACAACCGCGACTGCCAACCCGGATGGTATGTATGAGCGTGAAGTACTTGGCGTCAACGGTACCTGGCCGTAAGTATTTTTTATTCAGCTTTGGATTTGCACCTCAACCCTGTCCTAAACAATTTTTTTTTTTTTTGCTCAGTCCGCCGGATATTTATGTGAGCAAGAACGACACCCTCGTCATCCACACCCACAACGGTCTCGATGTGCCTACCGCCCTCCACGCCCACGGTATGTTCCAAAACAACACCAACTACATGGATGGTCCTACTTGGGTCACGCAATGGTAAGGAAAAGAAAGAAAAGAAGGATATCCATATCTTTTTAAAACGCGCCCTCATTTTTTTTCTCATGCTTTTCAAAGCCCCATCCCCGCCGGATACGACTTCACTTATGAGTTCAACATTACCCAGCACGGCACTTACTGGATCCACAGTCACTACAAGGGTCAATATATGGACGGTCTCCGATCCGCCCTTATCCTGAAGAACCCTACCGAGGTGTATCAATATGACGAGGAGTTCGTGGTCAAGATGTGTGGTACGTATGAGACTCCGATCGATTTTTACACCCATTGACGCCTGATCTCTGATAGACTGGTACCATGCTTCAAGTAATGAAGGCCTTGCTGTTTTCTTGAACGAAGATAACCCGACCGGCGCTGAGCCTGTAAGTGCTACAAGGCATGCTAGTTCTACTACTTATCAAAGAATGATAGGTCCCTCAATCCGGTTTCATGATGGACAATGCCAATGCAAGCTTGACTTTTGAGGCAGGCAAGACATATCGTCTTCGCTTGATCAACGTCTCTGGTTTCTCCATGATGTACTTCAGCATTGACGGTCACGATCTGGATATTATCGAAGTCGATGGTGTAAGTTTCTGCTGCTGGCATGTTTGAGTTTACGCTTATCAAGGAATTAGATCGATACCGTGCGCCAAACTGTCTCGAGCGTCTACCTTGCTGCTGCTCAGCGTGTCTCTGTCTTGGTGACGGCAAAGAATACGACGGACACTAATTACTACATGCATATGGACATGGACACCGATATGTTCGACACCATTCCCGATGACCTTGTGACAAGTAAGAGCTCATGGTGTAAAACAAGCATACAGAGGCTAAATAATCTTTTGAACAGATGTAACACAGATCCTCTACTACGACAAATCGCACTCCAACTTTGCTCCGTCCAACAACGCTGGCATGGATTCCGACTTTGATGATATTGTCTTGAAGAGCTACGTGCCCGAGGCCGCCGTCGAGCCCGACCACCGTCTCAACCTCACCTTCAACTTTGATGTCATGACCGACGGTATCAACCGTGGCTATTTCAACGACCTGCCATACCTGTCGCCTACCATCCCCACTTTCAACACCATGATGTCGATGGGTAACCTTTCGACCAATTATGAAGTGTACGGTCCCCAGACGCGTGCGTACGTCCTGAACCATCTGGATATGGTTGAACTCCAGATCAACAATCTGGATAGCGGCAAGCATCCCTGTAAGAGTTTTGATTGCGTGCTCTGAGATAGCTTGCCTAATTTTTTGTCGATAGTTCATTTGCACGGTCACGTCTTCCAAATTATTGCACGTGGTGACGGTGTCTACTCGGAAGAAACCAACGCAAGCAGCATCGAGTGGTACATTGACAACCCGATCCGTCGTGATACAGTCGTTGTGCCTGCCGAGTCGTTCACAATCGTCCGTTTCCGTGCCGACAACCCCGGTGCCTGGTTCTTCCATTGTCACGTTGAGTGGCATTTGGAGTCCGGTCTGGCCGTCACCCTGATCGAAGCACCTGAGGTCGCCCAGCAGCGTATGGCGTTCCCGCAGGAGATGAAGGACCTGTGCACGGCGGGTGGTATTCCTGTCACAGGTAACGGTGCCGGCAAGGAGGGACTGGATCTCTCGGGCGCACCCGGCCCTGTAACGCTGATCTACGACGGTTTCCTCCCCAGAGGCAAGGGCGCCATGGCCGCCTGTATCATTGCTGCTTTGATTGGTATGGGTACCATCATTTGGTATGCCCTTGCCGATCCCGAAAAGAAGGCCAAGGAGATCCGTGCTGCCAAGCAGCTGTAATCGGTCTACCGTCCTCTATCCCCATTTATACTCCTTCTCTCACTCTCTTTTCTTTTGCATTAGTCCCTATTTCCACACTTATTGTATTTTACTCGTAGTTTTTTCCTCTTCATGTAGCTTGCGCCTATTCTTCTATCTTGTACAATATGGACCAAGTTCCCATAGACAGTCATTTAAAAGTGTGTTCGATGTGTTCAGATGCGTGTGTTGCTCAAGGAACCACAGTATCCAATGAGGAAGGATTTCATGCAGCCAACCAAAAAACTGGCTGAAATCGGGTTTTGCCAGTTTCGGACATCTTCCCCTTTTGAATGACAAGCAACAACTGCACAATGTCCTGCGACGACGACATTACTGACGATCCTCAAGAGCGCACAACAGCTTATCTGAGTGTCGATACCATTCGTCGCCTTCAGGCTGTGTGCCAAACCTCTGGCAACTGGGAGCCTTTCAAAGAAAGACTTACCCTTACGTTTGGCAACATCCACTTTCTCAAGTGCAGCTTCCAGATGGTAATCCGGCCACGATTCTGCAGCGTAGATCACTCATGACCTGGACCTGATAGAAAAAGCCCAAGCCAGGCTCTTGTCCTGTCGATCGGGCTCAAGCACAAGAAGCGTTCAAGATCATGCAGGACGAGGTGAATTGCTTTGCTATTTTTGCTCTGCTGTCTTTCTCAACTGACCGCCGCTCACTCTCTTAGGTCCCTGAGAGCCTAGATAAAGTACTATTGGACGCTTTGAAAGGAGCCATTTCATTTCATGTTCGGAGCAACGAGGAGGCCACTGTTGAGCTCCTGAACGCTGTGGTCATATTATTTCAAGTAAGTTCTTTACACGTTTTGGCTTAAGTGCGCTGACCACTCAATACAGTGTCCTCGCTTATTGGACCTGGATAAAGAGGACAACCTCGTTGCAGATGTGTGGGAGTTGATCGCGTCTTTTCCAGATACACTGCAAGACCAGCTGCTGCAGTATCTTGTAGAGCACGAGGACCTAGTAACCACCAAAGCACAGTTTCAGGATCTGCTTGACCGCTTGCACCAGTCGATCCGCAAACAGCTCTATCCTGCGGGCAGATTGAAGAAACCGGTTTCTCCACACCAGGATGAGGTGGTTATCAACGCCACCAAATGCATGGCCATGCTTTGTAAGTTTTAGACTGTGTGAAGAATTCCTACATCTTCTCTTACACATGCAAAACCACAGACCGCGCCAACGAAAAATACGACTATATCCACTTTACCCAGTTCTACGACGATGCGATCAATGATACCCTGGAGATCAAGGTCGACTTTCCAAATTATAAGGAAGCGAAAGGGTACATAAATAAGCATTGTGAAAACAAGTCGGCTGATACTCGCTTTTAGCAAATTCTCCTTTTGTGATTACCCTTTTATATTGAATCCGGCTGTCAAGGCAGACATTCTAAAAGTCGAGAGCGTCTTTCAGATGCGACACGAGCTGCAAGATGCCTTTTTTCGTGCCCTATTTGAAGGCGTCAACAGTCCCTATCTGATCCTCAATATTCGGCGCGACCGGATCGTACATGATACACTCCTCCAGCTCGAACGCAAATCGATCCACGATCTCAAAAAGCAGCTACGTGTCCAATTCGTAGGAGAAGAAGGGGTTGATGAAGGTGGTGTCCAAAAAGAATTCTTCCAGCTTTTGATACGCGAACTCTTTGACCCCAATTACGGTACGTAACAGGAGGTTGGCATCCACCAAGTGTTGATTTTTCTTGTGTCCTAGGCATGTTTCGTATGAATGAGGAGTCGCGTATCTACTGGTTTTCGCCCGATCCATCAGATGTCCATTTCCACGAAGGCGAATTTGGCCTGGCCGGGTTATTGCTGGGTCTTGCCGTCTACAACTCGGTGATCCTCGACTTACATCTCCCGCTCGCGCTCTACAAGAAGTTAATGGATATCCCGGTCGGGTTGTCTGACTTACAACAGCTCGACCCCTCTTTAGCCAATGGTTTGGAGCACTTACTGCAATTGGATGAGGAGGATTTCGCCGCGATCGGACGCACTTTTCAGATCGATGTTGAGTCTGTTGGCGAAATCTATTCTATTGATCTCAAGCCGGATGGCTCCACGATACCGCTCACAAAAGACAATTGTCGAGGTAAAGTGAAAAAAAAAACAAACTCAACCTATTCACAATGCCTATAGAATTTGTGGACTTGTATGTGCAATTCATCCTGACCCGCTCCGTCGAGAAGCAATACAATGCGTTTCAGCGCGGCTTTGATCTGCTCTGCCAAGATAACGCTATCAATGTAAGCAACTTGGATCATCCTGGCGTCTGTAGACTCAACGAAGGTTCAGATCTTCCGCCCCGAGGAAATAGAGCAAGTCATTTGCGGAAGTTCCCACCTAGATTTCTATGCCCTTGAAGCAGCCACGGTCTACGACGGAGGCTGGTGCAAGGACTCACCGATCATCAAACATTTTTGGGAGATCGTGCATGATTTTTCAGACGACGAAAAAAAGAAACTGCTCTTTTTTGCGACTGGATCCGATCGAGTGAGTCCAGCATTGGTTCTTATTCCTGGACTAAACGGATTTTACTAGGCACCTATCGGTGGGCTCGGTAAATTACAATTCGTCATTGCCAAGAATGGCGCCGACTCGGATAGGTAATGCAGGCCTGGGGAATTTGATAGCGCGTATTGATCATCCCTTGTGGAAGCAGATTACCTACATCGCATACTTGCTACAATGTCCTGCTCTTGTGCGAATACAGCAGCAAGGAGAAGCTGCGGGAACGGTTGCTGACGAGTATCAGCAATGCCGAAGGCTTTGGAATGATATAAGAAAGGTCTTCTCTTTGCATATATGATAAAATCATCCGTTTTGTACATAGACATCATTTCATTATGAGAAATGCGTTCGCTCTCAAATCGATGAATGCGTGTTTGGATTGTTTTACAGGGAAGATACATAATACAGAAACGAAGGAAGAACTTATTTAGGAGCAACGCGCTCAGTGAGAGGCTTGATGTACTTTTCAAAGTACGGCGTCTTTCCAACGCTGTTGGGGGCCTGAAGAAGCGTCTCGAGGTAGGCTGTAAAACCAAATAATTGCGGTGAGTAAAGAGAAAGAAATGCAAATGGTGAAAATGAAGTGTGGAGCTTACGTTGGTAAATATCACCGTCGTACTTGGCGATGGGTGCCTTGAGGACAAAGTCGGGGAAGCCGAAGGAATCGGTAAGGCCGATGACTTGCTTACGCAACCCCTTGCACGTCTATCATGTAATAATGAGCACAAACATAAAAGCGGCCTTGAGTTTCCATACCTCGAGGAAAAGCTCTTCAAGCGCCTTGACCTGCTCGGCGGACAAGAAGTTCTCCTTGAAGCCCTGGTCGCTGTAGCGAAGCAAAGCCTTCATACCCCAGAGGATAGTCATGCGCTGCATGATGGAGTGCACGCTGGGGTCGACACCAGGCGCAGGCTGGGCGTTGCCGAACTTCTCGACCGCATCCGAGTAAAGGAAGGCAGCGCAGTGCATCTCACCCGCACGGACAGCATCCATGAGAACGTCGTTCAGGGTCTTGCCGTTGTTCATCGCCTCGCGGATGCTGTTGAGCTATCGTCCAAGGACGGTTAGCTTATGCATGTATTCCTAAATTTTGGTTCGGACTTACGCGTTTGACAAGGATAGCGAACAGCGCGTCTTCCATGAGCTTCAGGTCCTTGGTGACAGCCTTCACATCACGGACATCCCAGTGAGGAGTGGCGAGGTATTCTTTTGCGCGAAGCAGGTAGTGGGTCGAACTCTTGAACTTGAGCTCGGGGTATTCGTCCGACTCGAGCTTCTGGGAGAGACGGAAGATGAGGATGCGAGCGGTCTGCTGAAGCAAGACGACGTTGTCACCACCACCGGTGGTCATAACGCCCCAGTCGCCAATGATTTGGCCAATACCGTTGTAGGCAGAGTAGGCGTGGCCACCGCAAGCGCGACGGCAGGTCTCGAGGATCTCGGAGCTGTACCAGCCAGTCAGGCCCTTGAGACAGGCGGAGATGGCGTGCATGTCACCCATATGGTTGAGGTAGTCCATAGGGTCCATCTCGCCACCGCCAGTCAGGATATTAAATTGGTGGTCCAGAGTCGAAGCAGCGGACTTGACCATGTACATGAACGAGATGGCGGGCAAAAGCTCCGCATAATGCGACTGATAGTCCATGATTTGCTGATTTTTGTTGCCCTGGCGACGGACGACACCATAGCGGGTCGCGATGGTGATGGCCTGACCGATCATTTGGGTGGTGACGGTGATGAGCGAGAGACGCTCGGGAATGAGGGTGGCGTACATGACGGCCGGGTTGGGCGCCGGCGTGTAGTTGCCGTGGCGGTCAAGGGTGACCCATTTTTGGAGCATCTGAGAACGCGGGACGCGGACGCCGCGGAACTGGATCCAGCCATTGTCGACACCGTCGTGGCCCACCTTCTTACCGATGTCACCGATGCGGATACCGGGCATAAGCTCGCCGTTGAACTTGTCACGCAGCTGGACGACGAACCAGTTGTGGCCGCGGTGCTTGCCATGGATGACAGTTTGCGAAATCACGACGGCGTGGGTCGAAGTCTGACCCGAACCACCAATCCACCACTTGGTGGACGTCACCGTAGGCGAGTCAATCACGAACTCGTCTGTGGCCTGGTCGTATGTTGCTACTGTCTCAATATCTCGCAAAGCCGAACTGTGACCAAGCTCGGTCTATGTACATTGTGTTAAAAGCTTGTTTTGCAAAAGTGTCAAATCTTTTCCGAATGTGAGGCTTACCATAGCAAAGCAGCCATACACGCGGAAGTTCTCGACATCATCCAACCACTGGGCCTGTTGCTCCTTGTTGCCAAGCATCTTGACGACGTTGCGGAAAAGCGAATCGTGGACGAAGAAACGCATCGAGAAACTCTCAGAATAGACGTTGGTGGCGATACCGACATCATAAGCCCAGTCGCGGCCGTCCTTCTGGGCAATCTGCGCAATACGGTAGATCTGACCCATCGAGCTAGTGTATCATATAAGGAAGTATATGAGAACAAGCAAAACACTATTAAGAAGATAAAGACGTACAATTCACGCCACTCGTCACGCGTGAACTCCAGAATGTTGCGCGGGGGCTGCACCACGAGCTCAGGGTCGGTCTTGATGAAGTTGTAAGCTTTTTCCTAGATGAAATATGAGCCTACTATACGGTGGCAAGTGAAAGTATCTATACCCTCCGCTCGTACTGCTCATCACCACCCGCCCAGAAGCGAGACAGCTTGTCGATGCTAAAGTCAGCTGCAGCGCGCTCCTCGGCCATGTCCTTGGGAGCCTGCAGGGACATGGCAGAGGGAGTCAGGTTCAGCTGGCTCTTGAGCTGCTCGAGACGAGCGATGGCAGCCTGCGCGTTGGGCGCGGTGGAGTCCTTGAGGGGAATGGTCATAGCTTTGAAGAAATAAGGAAGAGCAGGAATGAAAAGAAGGGGATCTTAAGCTTTTTATTCTGGGCGGGGTTCACAAAAAATCGTGTATTGGTCTCATTTTCATCAGGTAACCCAACTTAATCGTAAGAAGATACCACTGTACCCCACACACATGGCTGGACATACTTAGGTTCATGATATGCCATGGGGGCGAGAATCATGTTTTGCGGGGCAGAATTATCCATGCATATGTGATTGTCACTATTTGGGCGTGCTTCGGTAATCTTTTTCCCACTCGCGTTTGCATTAGAAAATAGTGGGGTAAAAATCCATGTGAAAGTGGATTCGGTCTCTGTGTCACATGCAAACTGCCGCTCTCCGTTGAAACTTTGACTGTCATGCAAGTTTTCCTGTGAGGTGTATGCCTCCCCCACCTTACAAAAGCGATCATTTGTGTGGGGCGGCCAGATAACCGAGCTATATCTACGCTAGCTATTTGTATTTTAAAAACGTATATATGTGCTTGGAACCTGTAGGTGTCACCAGCGTATACCTATGTACGTTCGTGGTGTGCCATTGCGATTCTCACCATCCGTCAGCTTAATCTTATCTCAATCAACGCGACATGACGCTAAGTAATAGTCTACGCTGTTTTTTAAGTAGAAAATATTCCCAAAGTAAGCTATTTGTCTTCGCCTTCTCTCCGCTTTTCTTTATTTCGAATGGCGCGTGCCAACGAGGCGAATTACCTTCGCATACAAGAAGCCATTGCCCATCTTGAGCAGAATGCGCCGTGTGAAATTGTCCAGAAAGGTTCTTCGGAATTTTACCATGGTGACCGTGACCGTGTGTCAACCCATTGCGATCGTTTTCTTCTCAAGGTCAATCGCTACATGTGCCAGCCCGTGTTCTGTATGTGGCAGTGTTCCTTGCCTTTCGTGTATGATTCAGGCTTTTATACTTTCTCTTTTCCTTTTGCGCAGGTCGTGTTGTGTTTGACTCGAACGACTACGGCATGCCGCCGGATATTCTGATGGATACAACGCGTGTCCTACCCGAGAATCAGGTCAGCCCCGAAGCATATTTACCGCACGCGTGGGACATCAACGATAGATGCTGCTTGACCCTGTGGATGCAGCACATTCATGCTCTGCTTAACGGTGCACCTTCGCCCTTTCACACGCGAGAATACTATGCATGGGAAGCTTCGCCCTCAGCTCCCGCGCAGACTGAGCTACTGACAGATACTGGTTCAAATACGACCGAACTGCCCAGCGAGACGGGTGTTATTGAACAGATAACCGATGTCTCCAGCTCGAGCTCATTTGCGGGTCACAGTCATAGTCCATACATGCTTCCTTTCCAGAAAGACAGCCCTTTCGCTTCTCCGCGTGATTCACCGAGATCGAATCCATTCTAGTATCCACCCAAGCATAGCCATTTCTTTTTGTATACTGTATATATCAGTATGCATGAGTATATATCCAGAGATGTACACCTAAATATATATATACATATCCACATCTCATTTGTATAAAAAGAACTCTAGGAGCATAGAACTTAAGAGCATTGGGCATGATTGTGTGCGGACAATGTGGCTTGCGGAATATGATTCGTCGGCGGGCAAGGCGGGCGGGATGGGTCGCTATAGGGAAGCCCCGCCTGCAGTGATTGAACCTTCCTTTTTCGCGCAAAGATGGTATGGATACAAACGATAATGAGACAATGGATGGACGAGAACGCACGAAACGGAAACGGATGGACAGATGGAGGGCTCGATGGATGGATGGACAGATGGATGACACTGGAGCTGTCCAGTCGTCCAGAATGGCGTCCCTTGCGATTCCTCCATCGGGGCGTTGGCATGGCAGTGAAGGGTTCATTGGGGGAATTGGCATGCTCACTGTAATGTATTGTACTCTGTCTTGTAGTCTTTGGCCGTTCCCGAGAAGAACCAATTCCAGCACATCATCCGTCTGCTCAACACCAACGTCGACGGCAAGGACAAGATCACCATTGCCCTGACCTCCGTCAAGGGTGTTGGTCGCCGTTTCGCCAACATTGCCTGCAAGAAGGCCGATGTCGATCTCAACAAGAGGTGCGTTTCAGCTTGAAAGTCTGATGAGAATGGCAGGGAATTAACGAGACATTGAATTGACAGAGCCGGCGAGTGCACCAACGAGGATCTTGAGCGCATTGTGACTATTCTGCAGAACCCCCAGCAGTACAAGATCCCCAACTGGTTCCTTAACAGACAGAAGGATATCGTTGATGGCAAGTACTTCCAGGCCATCTCCAACCAGCTCGACACCAAGCTCCGTGAGGATCTCGAGCGCCTGAAGAAGATCCGCGCTCACCGTGGTCTCCGTCACTTCTGGGGTCTCCGTGTCCGTGGTCAGCACACCAAGACTACCGGCCGTCGTGGTCGCACCGTCGGTGTCTCCAAGAAGAAATAGTATGTATCTACGCAACCTATGTGATGTATGACACGCTTCTAACATGCCGTTCTCTTCTTTTCTTTTGAATCGCTCAGAACTATTTCTCGCTTATAATAAAAGTGTGCTGTTCAACATTATCATCATCATCATTCCTCTTTTATACTTCCATTTTTTTTTTCTTTATTTTTATTATCGTGGAGTGTTCATAATGCATTGAGTGTACTCGCGTGCCGCACGGTCTGTGCGAAATTCGACTCGGGCGCGAATTCTGACAAGGGCACCGTGTCCTGGTGCAGCTGATAGAGCCATCGACGTCGTTTGCTTCTCTTGCGTCGCACGGTCTGAATCGCGAAAAATCCGGCCACGACGAGCGAGATGGCAAGGATGGTGCCAAAGATAATACCGACTGTCTTTCCCCCTGGCTAGTCAGTATCTTTTCGTAATTGGTTACGATCTATGTATTTGCTTACGATGCCAAAGTGAGAGCGTGTATGGGATACGGGTGGTGCGACGAAATTATCATCGGGTATAATGTGATCCTTTCTTTCTGCTATCCTTGAATATGAGCAAAAAGACGCGCAAGATTGCCTCTTCCTTGTTTTGTTTTTGCTTACAAGGTATTGTTTCCATAGAGGCCGGGTAAGTGGTTGCCCTGCTGATAGTAGAGGCTGTATTTTGGCTATCTGTAGCCGTCTTCTCGTCGATCAATGTATCAGGCAAAGATGGAGCAAAAGCGATACGCTCTCCTGTTGACACACCCTCTGCATCGTCGTCGTCGCTCAAGGACCATGTCGGGCCCATTAAACTCTCGGTTGAGAAGGTCGTTGTACTTGATATCAGCGTGTCTGATGGACCCATCATGCTGGTATCTGTTGTTGTATCATCAGATGGACTAGTAGACAAGGCCGTAGAATGGGGTGATTCTATCTTTGATGATATGCCGGAGAATATTTTCGAGGATGACGGCGGCTGACTGAAGGCGGTGACAGTTCTGCATATCGTTATCAGGAAGAAGCTGATTAAAAAGACATTGTCGGTGTGCTGGCGGCCTGCAAATCTCGACGCTTCTCCTATCCAGCTGATGGAATCCGGGCGCATCGACTCGACTGCCTTTTTTTTTTCTTCTAGAAAGGGAAAGAAGAGAAGATGCGTATCCTACTTTGGTACGCGTCTTTCAAAATGATCCTTCCTTTTGTTTGTTTTCGCGTTTATTATACATGCTTTGATACAATGAATGGGATCGGGAGAATATCTGGATGGTCGCCAGAATAGCAGTGTTACTGCTTGAGAACAAATATCTGCGACTTCAGGATATTCGGAAGATAACTACAAAGTTTTCTTTATTTATATCGTAAAGATTGTAATGGATCATGAGTATAAATAACATGAGGCATATAGCTGTCAGTACACTTTTATATCCTTTATTCTTGTAGTAATGACGCGTATATGTATTGTAAAGGCCTTGGCTTCACATGTCTAAATGACTAGTGTTCTAAAGCAGGCTTTATTTTTTTTCTCTAGATCCATCAAGGACCCCTGTTCTATACGAAGGAGATGTACTAATAGATATCTTACAATGGGCAACGGATAAAAAAGTATGATGTGGGATAGGTATGACATGTTTACAATTTGGCCTGGACGCGCGACGCTTCCTCCTCTTGCTCTTGCTTGACCAGTTTCTTGAGCTCACGTCGCAGAATCTTACCACTGGGATTCTTGGGAATCTGTTCAATAAAACGGATACCACCGCGTAGTTTCTTGTAACCAGTCACGTTCTTGGCAACAAAGTCAATCAGTGCCTTGGAGGTCTGCGGCGTCGGCTTTGCGTGGGCCTGAAGGACGATGTAGGCGCGCGGCAGCTCCGTGGCCTGAGCCGAGTCATAGACACCCACGACAGCACAGTCAGCAACATCTGGATGGCTCAAGAGCAAAGCTTCCAGCTCTAATTATGCACGCAGAAAGGCGTGAGCTATTGTAGCAAAGAATAGAGAATTTTAGTCTTACCAGCTGGAGCGACTTGGAAGCCCTTGAATTTGATGAGCTCCTTGATACGGTCTACAATGTAAAATTCGCCCGTCTTGGTATCAAACTTGCCAACGTCACCCGTGCGCATCCACCCGTCCGCCGTGAACGTCTTTGCGTTGGCCTCGGGGTTGTTCAGGTAACCCTTCATCACCACAGGGCCACGCAAGAGGACTTCACCTTCCTGATCATCGCCCAGTTCTGATCATTTATGCTACTGTCAGTCCAGATTCTAGTCACTTCTTTTTTTCTACAATACCATTGTCATTCTCGTCGACAAGCTTAAGCTCCATATTGGCAACCAGATAGCCGATAGAGCCTATACATTGGAGTTAGTCAGCTGAGAATCCTTCATGCAAAGAGCAGAAAGTAATTACCAGCAGGGCTGACACCCGCCTTTTGATATACACAGCCGGCGGTGGATTCAGTTGAGCCATATCCTTGACGTACAAGGGCAGGAATGCGGCTTTGCAAAGCGTCCACGTGCTCTTTGCTCAGAGGAGCAGCACCGCAGCCCAGAATACGGAGCGTGCTCAGGTCGTACTTGGAGACTATAGGGCTCTTGCCAAGCTGGACAGCTGATCTCTTCTCAGTTAGGTATCCCATCTGAACCAACATGTATCACCACTTACCCACTGGAGGAACAATGCTCACGTTGGTGATTTTGTATTTCTGCACGAGCTGGCAGAACTTTTCAAGCTCATACTTGGCCATGACGACGACAGGGATACAGCGGTAGAAAGAACCCAGGATCAAGCTGGTGAGGCCAAAGATATGAAAGAACGGCAAGAAACCGAGAATGATATCATCCGGCATGTTGGCACGCTGGTCAAACGAGGTCACCGAGATCATTTGTGAGATAAAGTTGCGGTGCGTGAGCATGACGCCCTTGGCTACACCGGTCGTACCACTTGAGAAGCAGAGGAAGGCAACGTCGTTGGTGTCAACACCGTGGATAGGATGGCCAATATGCTTTGTGGGGTGGGCGATACTGTAGAAGGGACTGGAGGCACCGACAGACTTCTCGCCAAACAGGAATATACGTTCCGGCGGGATGCCGACCTTGCTGCACACCTTGGACAAGACAGGGAGTAGCTCAGGCACGGTCACGACTGCCTTGGCACCGGCGGTGTGAATCTGGTGGTGAAATTCCTCTATTAAAAGGATATACGAGTAAGTACATATCTCGGAACGCACATAGCACCTCATCCATACCTTCGGTGTAGGAAGGATTACTAATTATCGGATAAGCATAGTGTAAGCAATACAATCCCAAGGACAATAAATATGACATACCCAGGGGAAACAACGCAGCGTGCAGCCAAGAGAGAGAAGTACAAGACCGAGTGGTCATACTGATTGGGGGCAAAGACAGCGACTACATCATCTTTCTTGAGGCCAACATTATCCACCCAACCTGTAGCCACGCGTCCTGAAAGATCATATATCTGGTTGAACGACAAGGTTTTGCCCGTCGCGCCGTCAATCAGCTGGGCCTCGTCGCGGGAGCGCCGGGTGTTAAACTCGCTGTCTTGAAACAGGAACGAGTAGAGATCCATGTCAGGGATTGGCATAGGTGCACATTCTGACTTGTAGATAACCATGGCGGATATGAAGATGTGTTATGTGGAGTGGTGTATGGAGTGTGACAATGAAAGAAGAAGTTGGCAAAATGCGGGGCAGGCGCATTTTATTGGGTGAGAGCGGGGCATGAACCGTCCTGAAAATTCTTACCTAATGCGACGGCCTGGGGATTCCTTTTTCCGTGCTACAGCCATAAACGGCGACCTTTTTTAGATCAGGTCGGAAAAAAAGAGATCCAAGAGGCCCGATTTCATAGGAATACGCCCTGAGAGACGTGTAAGACCGTGGTGATGTCAGGCTATTGGGAATGGGCATCTAATGATATCGGAACCGGCTTTTCTTTTTGCATCGTGGGGCCTGATATATATGGGAATCAATGAGACTTCTCATCACTGCTTATCAGTGCTGGCTCAGGAAGGTGGTTTGTGCTTCCTTTCTCCTACTGTACCCGTCATCAGAGAATCTCATGGTGATAGATACACATCCACTAATTACTCCGTTGCTGGAAATTAAGCGACCGATGAGTCTGATATCTGTCTTCTATCCTATTTCGTTTACATAAAGCTAGACCTCTTCTCATATCTAAGAAAACAGTGCTTTATATTCTCCATTTTCTCCTTTTCTTGTCACACAGGGATATGGCTGAAGCTTTCTATGCCACGACATTAGACATATCTTTGCAAGCTATCATCCAGTCCTCTGCGTGGCTCGCATTGATCCATGAGAATAAAAGCATGAGATACGTTGATGCACGGACTTCACTGTGCCAGGTATATTCATCTCATTCAACTCTGAATTATGCATCATGTTTTCTCTTATTTTTATTTGATACAGTATCACATTTAGTAATGTATGATGATTTTAGGTACACAGCGCAGAGGCAGAGTCGGGGGACCAAATTGTGACGGCACAGACTCAACTCGGCTTTTGCGTCTTTCAACACATATCATACAACCTCCATGGCGTACGATCGGCAAGCTGACGACAAGTTGAACTTTGAGACCTCGGAAAACGTAAATCTCACGAGAATCACCTGTGAAATGGTGATGGGCCTTGATTTCGAGCTAATGTGGGCGTATGATCTGTTTAGGTCAAAGTTGTTCCGACTTTTGATTCGATTGGTCTCAAAGAAGATCTCCTTCGAGGCATCTACGCATACAATTTTGAGAAGCCTTCGGCGATTCAGCAGCGAGGTAAGGTTTCGGCCGGGCATAGTATCAAAAGTATTAACGCGTTTTATGTGTACAGCGATTGTTCCCATCGTACGCGGCCGCGATGTGATCGCTCAGGCGCAATCGGGCACGGGTAAAACAGCAACGCTCGCCATCTCAGCTTTGCAGACGATCGACACGAGTCTGCGAGAGACACAAGTGCTGGTTATGTCGCCAACACGCGAATTGGCCACGCAAATCCAGAGTGTGATCCTTGCACTGGGCGATTACATGAATGTGCAATGCCACGCATGTATTGGTGGCACGAGCGTGGGTGAGGACGTCCGGAGATTAGACAATGGCGTGCATGTCGTGTCAGGCACACCCGGTCGCGTGTATGACATGATCCGACGACGCAACCTCCGCACGCGTAACATCAAAATGCTCATTCTCGACGAAGCCGACGAGCTGCTCAACCAAGGCTTCAAGGACCAAATCTACGACGTCTACCGCTACCTGCCGCCCGCCACTCAGGTCGTCCTTCTCTCGGCTACTCTGCCGCAGGATGTCCTCGAGATGACCCGCAACTTCATGACCGACCCCATCCGCATTCTCGTCAAGCGTGATGAACTGACCCTCGAGGGCATCAAGCAGTTCTTTGTCGCCGTCGAGGAGGAGGAGTGGAAGTTCGACACCCTTTGCGATCTCTACGACACATTGACCATCACCCAGGCCGTCATTTTCTGCAACACGCGTCGCAAGGTCGACTGGCTCACTGAAAAGATGCGCGAAGCTAACTTCACCGTCTCTGCCATGCACGGTGAGATGCCTCAAAAGGAACGTGACGCCATTATGCAAGAATTCCGACAAGGCGCAAGGTATGGCTGTATGGTGTGCATAAGAATAATAAGTGCTGATGGTAGGATCTAGTCGCGTATTGATTACGACGGATGTGTGGGCCCGTGGTATCGATGTGCAGCAAGTTTCCCTGGTGATCAAGTAAGTCTTGAAAGAGAAAAGAAAGAGACGCGTAACTGACTTATGGCTGCAGCTACGATTTGCCCAACAACCGTGAACTGTACATTCACCGCATCGGTCGTTCCGGTCGTTTCGGACGCAAGGGTGTTGCAATCAACTTTGTTAAGAATGAGGACCTGAGAATTCTTCGCGATATAGAGCAGTACTACAGTACTCAAATCGATGAAATGCCCATGAACGGTAAGCTGCAAATCCACCGGGTCATTATCCAGCATTAGACTAACGCGCTGAATACCAGTCACCGACCTCGTCTAGTTTTTATCCATCTACCGTCCTTCCAAAGAAAAAGAGAGAGAAAAAGTTTCCCATTTTCCAAACCACCCAAGCGATGAATTGTACATGTGTGCCGAGTGTTGCGATGATATACATAGAGAGTGTCTATCGAAATGGACAGCTTCAAAGAGTGGCTGTAACTAGGCCAAGAGAGCCTTGAATGGTGCAGCCTTAATTACTGGGAAGAATCGCGTACCTGCTTCGCGGACTCCGCTGCCTTGTCCCGCTCTTTGAACTTCTTTCTCTCTCAGACTCTTTACGCGCGCGCAATATACTCCTACACAGCTGCTGTCAAGGCCATGATTGACTTTAATCAGGTCTTCAAGGACAAGTCTATCCAAGCCGCGTGTGAATTCCTCGATGACTTTTGCGAATCGTGCCACCGATCGTCTGGTTCGGCTCTTTTAGATTATGGATCTTCTTTCTACCAAGCCTTGCCTACCATCCTCACTACCATCTTTGGCTCACCCACGACACGGTAACCTTCAGCACCTCTCATTTTCACCCAGCACTTACTGCGTTGAATCAGCTCACTCACTTTTGTTTTATCTTTGGCTTAAAGAGGCTGGGTCCAACACGAAGTCCGTCCTCAGCAGACGGCGGCTATCCGACGCACTCTTAGACCCGAAGGCCCGTTCATGAAGACCATGATACGCTTGAGTGGATATCCACAGTATGGCTATGACATGATGACAGACAGACTCCCCGTAAGACGCCTCTGTCAATTGATGAAGAATCCCCTTTCTGATCCGATCCCATCATCATAGGAGGACGTCAGAAAAGCCTTGGCCGCCGGAGCGCTCCAGTTCTTGCCGCGCCTGTATACCAACTGCACCTATCTCGATAACCGATCTAACGCCAGTAGCAGCACCACTGATATGCGCGTCGCAGCCACCCGACAATCCACTATCTTCCCGCGTCCCTTTGCAGGAGAATACAAGGTCAGATTCAACATGATTCAATTCTACTTCTTTTACGTCGTCCACGTCGCTACCTGGCCGCCCCTGCCGGTACCTACCATTCCCATGGCTACAACGGCACCAGCGACAGCACCCACCACCCTCGGAAGACCTGTTCACAACAGCCCTACCGCACGTGCCCTACCCCATGGATCAACCGCGGCAGCACCTAGCACTGCAGTACGCACTCTTTCCATCAGGCACAGCGTCTATAACGAAATCATTGACGAGTACCTCCACTACTTTATTCCGAGCGTCGCTAGCAGTAGGCCGAGTGACCTTCATGCCAATATGGGCCCCTTCTTTGCGGACGCCTGCATTGAACTCTGGCTGCGGACGCCCTGGATCCAGACCGGCCAAGCTCTCTCCACCGAGCACATGCATTTCATCACTTGCTTTGTACGCTACATTATCCAGGGTGATCTGCGCCGCACCCAGCGATACGTCGGCACCGACCCTGTTGCGAGAGACTACCGCCTGATCTACGAATCCGTGAAAGAGGAGCTCTACATGTTGATCTCGCGACTGGCGATCAACTGGCGAAAACAAGACGACTATCTCCAGGTGATCACGCTGTGGTCGATCTGGGCGCAGCCCTGGTCCATGGGTCAGGTCGCCAATCTCAAGGTAGAACCGAAATCGATGGCGTACCCGCTCACGGACGGCTGGGCTCCCGTCATCCTCGAGAACCTCTTGTACTATATCCCACTCGTCGAAATCTTTTTGCAGCGCATCGCACAGTTTGATTTCGCGTCTACGCCTGCGCCTGCGCCTGCCCCACTCGGTGGTATGCGTCCGTTAAACACACAGCCGAGCGTCTTGACAACGGAGGGTCAGCTCGCGATCCTCTACCGACTCGTCCATGTCTTTCGCGCGGAGGGCCTCATGGACTTCCTCGCTACGCTTGAGGCTGGACTTGTCCGCGTCCGCGGCGAGTATCTCGGCGCGCCTCCGTTGGCGGTGCCACAACCCGACGGCGAGTCGCTCGACGCTCGCCTTGGGCGATACTTTAGCAGTCAAAAGGGCAACATGGACGAAGTCTGGAGCAGACTCAAAAAGACGTATGATCAGCTTGTCCAACTCGGTGGCGGTTCCTGGAATCCACCCCACCTGTATATCACAGGTAACACTGAAACACAGCGCGCCGACGCATGCGTCAAGACCCTTCAAGCCGTGTTCCAAGGCGCTATGAAAAGCCAAGACAGCAAAGCAGCGACCTGGGGTCAGCCCGACATACGCACACGCGGTATCGTTTCCAATGTCGTAAAAGGACATACCGAAGATCTCAAGAAAGCTTCTGAGCTCTTTGCGCGCATCTTTTCGGTAAGGAGGAATGCATGCACGCGTTTGAATCTTGCAGGGCTCATTTTATTGTTTTATATGCATATAGCTACCCATGCCTACACCTGCTCCTGCCACCACTAAGCCGAAAACCTCGTTGCTCTCCTCGTTTCAAAAAACAAACAAAGATACCAAGCCCAACCAACGCGACCAATTCATGGCCGGACTGCACAAGGGCGGCTACCTTACACCAGAAGAGAAGGAGCGTATCAAAAAAGGACAGATGCTGTTCAGCTACGATAACATACCGACACTGGGACCTCGCAAGGACGAGGTCGTCCATTCTTACGAGCTAGCATGGATGGTGCGCTGGATCGTGCCGTTCGACCGCTGGCGGAATCGTCACGTAAGGATTGGAAGATGATGGTATCATGCCGCTTATCCTAATCTTTTTTTTTTTTTTTTCATTAGTACCAACGATGGGTTCCCGAGATGCTGAGGAAAAGGATGTGGGACGAGCTTTCGGTGCGGTATCTAGCCAGGCCTGTCAATTTGATTTACACTATTGGCTTTGTTGTTCTCTTAATTTGCATATGTCTGCGGTGAGCTGCGTTATTAACACGCTCTTCATCTTGTCTTCTGCTGTACATACATGAAATAAACATAATACTGAAAGCATTTTTATAACTAACCTGGAACGCATGGAGCTCATGATTGACGTTACGTGTAACATTCATTTTCGTACAGACATTTTTGTTTTCGAATGGGTGGATAGCGAGTAAAAAAAAATAAAAAATAAAAATAAAGGCTCTAGTATACATGATCCAAAGGATCGAGGTGGGTACTCATAAGGGTGAAAGGGACTGCGGCACAGCTGGCTAGATATATAACGCCGAGTGTGGTGTCCACGTGTGCATAGAACATATGAAATAAAGTGTGTATGTGGAGCCTAATGTGTATAATCTATTAGACGCATGCTCTTAGATGAACTTAACCGATGACGTACAAGGAGATACGGAGACAGGGCCATGATTTGCTGCGATTGGTTGGAAATGTTCTATTCATTTTTAGAAATGAAGAACGGCGCTGAGGACTGGCATCCCTATGCCACGACATATCAGAAACGGGTTGAGAAATAGACAATACGAAAAGCCAAGACTATCGAAAGTTTAGCCCTGACAAAGAGTTGTAAGAAGGAGTCAACACTTTGTCACGTAGGATGCATACACATAGGCGTGATATGTTCTGCATGATGGATTATTCTGTAGCACAAAGAGCCAGCGGACTTGAGGTTTTTCGCAGCTGATGAATGAAATGGACACGCCAAAGCAAAAAAAAGCTTAACCCCTTCTTCCTGACGACACTTTTACTCTCTTTCTATCCTTGTTTATCAGTGCTCTGTTGACCTGTCCTGAGCCATTTCGACTTTACTCCACTGCACGCTTCCACCATGAGCTCAACCGCTGACCGAAACCCATCTGTCGACTCGTCATCGGTAGTACCCATTAAGAACACTTGTCTCTTCTGTTACTCATGTCAGGAAAGAACGATGCCCAGGTGCTCGATGAGCTGCACAAAAGCGAACAAAAGCTGACCGATTCTCTTCGGGAGCAACTCGACCGAGTAAGGAATACACTAATTGACCCACACAGTCCGCAGGTCGCTCACCGTGATTGCTTTAGGCTCGCAAAGATAAAGCTACCTTGGAAGCTGATCTCGAGTCACGCGCCAAAGCTTTCCAGGCCACCTTGGACAAACTTCAGACGGGGTCAAGGTATACATATATTCATTGGGATATTCTAGGGTGTGACCCAAGAGCTGACATAAGAGTCTAGTGGAGAAATCACGCGACTCGAGTCGTTGATGGCCATTCAGGATTTAAAAGACCTGAAATCTGAGACAAAGAAGCTGCATGACATGTGCCTCCAGCAAGAAGCGCGTATAAAGAAACTCGAGTTTGACTTGGAGATGGAACAAGGCCATGTCAATATCCTACGCCATGACAACCAGATGCTGCGTCAAATGACAGTTGATATGGTAATATCACATACATACATACACACACACACGTATATATATATTTATATACGCATCTCTTTGTTCATTTCTAACTTACCGTAACTCATTCGGAATAGACTGCGCTGGCCGAGCAAGAAGAGGAGTATATCTCCAACAAACTGTTGAAACGTATCTCGGGCCTGAAAAAAGAAAAAGGCGAGCTGCTGATGCAGGTCGAGCAAGAGGAAGAATATTTGACCAATATGCTTCAAAAGAAACTGAATCGGGTACGTGGTGCAATTCAGAAATAAGCTGCACCCCCTTGACTGACACATCACTGCTACAGCTGCAAAAAGAAAAGATTGACATGGAAAACGCTTTGGAGCAAGAGCAAGAATACATTGTCAACAAGTTGCAAAAGCAGCTGGATTCGCTGCGAGCACAGCAGCCGCTTTCGTCACCTTCCCAGCGCATGCAAGACACGCCTGGTAGCCTGCCGGTGAGCCCCGTCGTAACCGGCGCTGGCTCATCACCTTCCTTGAGGTACGGACTGACAGACACAGAGAAGATGGAGGGAAAAGAAAAACAGACGCTTAATTTTTCTTTAACAGTGCGAAGAAATGGATGTCGCCCCAGGGCGTCGAAGCGCCGCCAACCGGACTGATCGAGGTACTTCGCGCCGAGATTACAGCATTAAAAGGAAGAACAGCCGACATGGAGAAAGAATGTAAGCAGGAAAATAGTTACGGAGAAGGCATCATGCTTGAGCTCATATGTCCACCTGTATCAGATCTCAATAAGATGCAGCAATGCAACAAGTACAAATCCGAGCTTGTCCAATTTCGAAAGCAACATGATTTGCCCACGGATGATATTCCGTTGGACGAAGGGTAAGTCCTTGATCGATTCCTGCTTTTCCTCTTCTATTATCTTGTATGTGTGATGTTCAGAGCTGACATGGACCGCCGTATTAGTATCCCTTCCGTCTTCCGTTCTGTACCCCCGTCACCCGGGCGGCAGGTGAGAGTAAGACTTGAATATTAAATCTACTTTTTATACGGCTGCCTTTTTCTTTATTGACCTGTCCATTACATGTAGACGCGTAGATCGACATCGACGTCGTCACAACGATCGATCACGTCCGACAAGGCGAACGTGACTTTGAATGCCATCCCCCCGTTACAGCTGGATAACAGTCCATCGGCTTCGACCTCGGCCTCGACTTCACAACCCACACAACAACAGCATTCGTCATCATCGTCGGGTGAAGGCACCCCGCACAGCACAGTGGGTCCCCAAGCTATTCCTGATTCAAACCAGAGTAACAGCAATAACACGGCGTCTCGATCCCGCTCAGGTATACTCAATGACAAAGGCCCTGCCGGACGACACTGAAAAAAGAAATAAATAAATGTAGAATCCATGAGCTCGCAATCAGGTAGCTTATCGCGAAGAGAAGGCGCGTCGCGCCGCATATCCGGTGGTCTCTTTGGTCTCAACTCGCCACCTCCCCAACACCCTCCGCACCCCTAACTCTTCTTTTCTTTTATAAAATGCGCAGGTAATTTGCGGCATAATAAATAAAGCGAGACCATGTAGCCATACATGGCAACGGGTAAATAAGAGTGATTGGTCTTTCGAGGCCAAAGTAAACAAGAACATGCTGTCTTGCTTTCTTGCTTTTCTATTAATTATTCAGTCGTGTCCATTTATTTAAGCAAGACCATATCGTATCATTTACATACCTTAGGCATTGGTACAACATCTTATTATCCACGAAACACTGACAATAGCAATCGAGCACTGGGCGCAACGAAACTGATGGTGGACTTTTTCGAATCTTGGGTTATTTAGAGAATATGACGTGGGAGAACGCGTTCCTTCGATAATGCTTACACATTCGTCCTCATAAAAGGGAAATCGCCTGGAACATTTACTATATAAAGCAAAGTTCAACAACATGTACGAGTAAAGTGAGTAAGTATATTACAATATACCGTATCATCCTTTTTATTCACTGATTTGCATATCGCTGCAAAAGGCAAAAGTTTTGGGCCTCCAATGTTAACTCAATCATAGTAAAGAGCCATCATATGATGTTATATCGTTGTCATTTGTACTATATCACTGGTGCAAGTGACACGACGACATATGCCTGAACTCTCAAGACGGGTGTCTAAAGTTAACTTTAAACACTGGTAATAAAATAGTGGCAAGGAACGCGGGCAGTTTTCTAGCGTGTCCGTTCACCACATCGCTACTATCGTCATCGGACGCCATTTTTCCGATACCTGTAAGCTGATGCTCTGTTGACGTCATCCAGCCGTGCCTCTTGCGCGTGTAAATGCTGTTTGTCAGCCAAGCATGTTGTTTTATCTTGTGCAGCAAAAGTTTCAATAGGACGCCACTGGCTTGGAAAACAAAGAGTCGTAGTTGTTGATTTCAACGGGGTTCATGATTTTTTCTGGTCAGTTCTTAAAGCTTTGAATGATCATTGTTTGTTTGTGTTTCTGCTCGCTGCGCACTAGGATAGAGTGTTTTTCACCGACCACAGAAGAATTAGAATAGAAGGCGAAAATATGTGTGTTTAGAGAGTATGCGAACTACGCAGAGATCTAGACACATTATCGTCGGCCCGAACGACGCTGGCCAATCGCAGCAAAGGTCCATTTATACTAGATCGCATTTTTTATGGATACCAAACTCGAAAGTTTCTTGCATACTGCAGAGAGTTTGCGGCGACAAGTACTGTAGTTTACTTTTAATAGGTAAATTGCGTAATTATGAATACAAGAGCGAATGAGAAGGAAAAACAAATGCAAATATGTATGAGAGGGTGTGTGAGTATGTAAAAGAGATGGAGGGAGATCAAAAGTTTTAGGGCGTATATGTGAAAGTGTAGCCAGTGAGTGAATTTGTGAGTAAATGAGTGAGTGTGTATGAGTGAGCGTGTCGGTGAGTGAGATGCGGTGAAAGGGGGATGGTACAGTTGAAAGAAATATACAATGGAAGAGCTAAGGGAGATAAGACTTGTTGGGAGGGGGGAGGGCAGATAGCGGTTTACCATCCATGGAATGATTCAGGATAAGTAGACGTCGAAGAGAGACCGGAAGGTCTCCGATGGCAGGTCAGATCCAGGCCAGCCGGATACCGGTTCTGACGCTGCTCCCAGTCGACGCAGTAGCTCAAACTTTGCGAGAGATCTGAGGACGTATCCTGGTGATATGCGTTGTGATGGCGATGGTACCTCCGGAGGGAAGAAGCGGGGGTAGGCATCGGTCGTGGTTGAGGTGCTTTGGCGATAAAGAGGTGGGTGAGGTTGGATTGCTTCATGGCGGGGCGGTGAGGCACTTGTTTCTTGAATTCGGTACGGTAGGCGTGGTCAAAGAAGGCGTCAGAGCGGACGGTGCTCCAACAACCATCGTCGTTGTCTTCAAGAACGGTATCGTCTTCATCGTCGTCTTCGTCGTCTTCGTCGTCCTCTTCCTCTGTTTCATATTCATCGTCGGACACATAAAATTTAGATGACTTTGCGTTGCCTGTCTGGGTGGCGACAAGTGCAGGTGCAGGAGCAGTAGGCCCGGACGGAGCGAGGCGGGAGAACGGGGTCTCGGCCTTGGGGGTCGGTGTCGCAACCACAACAGGTTGTGGCGGTGTGCAACTCAACAACTTTTCCTTGGGCGGAGCTTGCGCGCCACCTTCCACAGGACCGCTGGAGACGGGTGGTGTCAGCGTAGAATCACCGACGGAAGAAATGATCCGCTTAAAGGATGTGGGCGAGACGTGTTTGAAAGGAGGCGTCTGAGGCGAATCCTCTGGGAGTGACTGACTGAAGTAATCATCATGGCTATCATCCGGTGATAGAACAGGAATGGGGATAGGCGTCCGCACCGTGTGCGCGGTTTTTTCTTCCCGTTCCGCGTTCGACTCACGGAACCATAGCCGCCAGCTCATATTTTCTAATCGACGACCGTTCTCAAGGTTGTCCTTGCATTTCGTGAAAACTGAAGAATACACAGATAAGCCATTCATGTTCGCCACTGGCGCTTTCTTCTTTGCGTACCAGTCCACATGCAAGAGAGGTCATCACTCGTGATGTCTTTGAGCTTATGGATATTCGGCAGAGCCAGCGAAACAACGGGGGCGTCGAGCGGCATCAGTAGTGGTATGTGGAGGGAGAAAAAAAAAGAGGAAGGAAGAGGAAGAATCAAAACAAAAAAGGTGGAAGAGATAAAAAAGTAACAAATGTTTGGACCCGATATGGAGACAAGAAGCACAGATCTTATTTTATTTTTTTGGCACGTCCCACTTTATACCGTTGATAAGCATCTATCCCTTTCTGAGTGCCCCTCCCCCCAACCCCCAAGAATATAAAATAAGAAACCAAGGTGGATCCCAAACCACTTCTTTACTATCGGACCGTTGCAAAACAGACAAATCCTCCTTCAGAAAGAGCTCTTCGGGTTTGATCGCACCAAGGGTGGGGTAGGAGGAGAAGTTGAAAAACGGGGTTTCATCCAAAAGGGATTTGGACCCCCCTTTCCTTCCCGGGGGGTTTCGGCGACCTGAGGTTATGGAACTCGAATTTAGCCAATCAGTACAGGCGATGACCGGCGATCGCCTTGTCTGAGCGATGATACGGTCCGCTCTCACCCGTTGCGTTACACACAATCACGCTTCTCACAACGCATTGACGCTTTCATTTTCGCTAGAACGAATTTGCATCATGACCCCAGTCGCTTCATATGAACTCAACAAGCAAATACGAATATCACGACCTGGTACGCCAAAAGAATCGAAGGGAGAAACAAATTCGACAACAAGCAAATTTAATTTCCTTTCCGCCCTTGCTTCGTTATCCTCCGGTCCAATGAACAACGTTTTACGTCCAAAAAGAAAAAGCAAGTCTTAACACGAAGATAAGAATAAAAGAAAGGATGCACTATCTCTAGAATATGCTGCGACGAGTGGCCATGGCGACCAGAAAGGGAATGACGCCGCCTATTGGTGCATGATCACACAAACAAAAAATAAAATAAACTAAACCTCTTCATAGTACATCTAGAGTTTTGCGCTTTTTCTGTCGACCAATAAACATCCGCTGCAACAATGCAAAACTATGCTCACAGGGCACTTTTTCCTGCCCCAAATGATCTTTATATATCACACACACAATATATGACCGTATTTTAAGGTAGGACTATCGTCCAGAATCCTTGGACATCTTTGTTTATGACTTGCGTCTTTGTGGCGAACATGGCGCAATCTAACCAGAAGAGTCTTTTTTTATGGAATTTTATACACGTTTAGGTACAATTGTCTAGAGTGTTAACCTGTGTGGTAGTTGAAAAACAAAATCGGAAGAAAGCCCTGACTTCTTTACGGCATTTGAAGTTTAAGTACACAATAAGTATTCAAACCGTGTCGGGTGGGAGCTTTTTGATCTGATTCCATTTACTTTGGTTAGTTCCTTGATGTTTTGAGTTCACAAACTAGAGATGTCAGTCACAATATCTGGGCAGTGGTATTCATGGCTTCTCTCATTCCAGCGTTCTCGTTATATTATCTAGTTCGATTGCTAGATAAGCTTAATCAATGATACATCACCGAATTGCTTTAGTAAAGACAAAGTATACAAATGCGTTGAACTCCGTTAATTATACTTAACTAACTTCTTATCCCCAACTTCAGCCACCCCTCACGTTCTGGCACATTACGGTAATCAGTGCCCTTGGCGAAGGGTCCTAAGCTTCAGGTATAGTCGGCTTCTTAGAGATGTGTAAAGCATACTTCATTTCCAAATGTCGTATATCCGCGGCTATTATACTATGTAATCATCTACACAAGCTATAAATGTGGCGTGGACCACGCTTCCCTCTTACAGGCATGCTAGCTGGTTATCAGCCCGTGAAACAGTTGAACAGTCGACCGGACGTGATGAAACCTTTTGGCACTGAAATTTATGCCTTCCTAAAAACTTCAATGTCAGTGCGCTTCTTCTTTTGCTGGCTCGCGTCTTGACAAAAACTTAGCGTTCTCCTGTTTTCTTCCCTGGTCTGCATTGTACATACAGTATACAGTATGTCAAAGTCGAGTTCGGCGAGGATTGTTATCCACCGTGTAAAGATTCCGGTAGGTTGAGATTGGTCGACGAGGTCATACAACGTGCTGTGATCGGTTAACACTTTACAGTGCGTACTGTATTTCGTTTCGGAGCAGGTGTGGGCGTAGTTGTTTATCGCCCAAACAACTCCCATGCTTGAGAGTCCACGGCTAATACACAGAATGACACGTTCATGAGTGTCATCGCCGTGTTGAGACAGCACGGCACCAAGTCCTGGGCGGGAGGCGTCCGTTACGAGTACGAACAGTTTTTCAAAGTCGGGTCGGATAGGAACGAGTGCCTCGGTCAGTTTCTTCTTGCGCATCTCAAAAGCTTGCGTCGTTTCTGGTGTTCAAGGCTTACTACGTCCTTGGTTTGTTCGTGCAGCGGTCGAACGATAGCAACAAAGCGTGCAAATGCTCACCTTTTGATAGGTAATTACTCGACAAACGGCGTCATGGATCTTCTGGTAAAGACGCTATTTGTTAAAGGTGCGTCGGTGGATACAGCCGACCTGTACAAGGAAGGCTTTTTCAGCAACGCCGACATTTACGAGGTGGTCAAGAGGCAGTTACCAGACCTGGCCGAGGCATTAACACCTCGCAAATTCGGCATTCAGCTGAAGAAACAGGAAGATCATTTCGGTCCACTGGTCGCGAGGAAAGTGTCAGGAAAAACTGTCCGCGCGAGACAGCTCTTTCAGCTGGCGGGAAGTGCTGGGGATAATCATCAAATTAACTAAAGGCTTGCATTATCGTACAAACGTATTCACTTCCTTCTCTTTCATAAATTATAAGATGCTGTGTCAGATGAGTTCGGCTATAATAGAAAAGGGAAAACGCCTACTGAATAAAGAGGGTCAGACCATCATTCATTCAATTTCATTTGTCAAAAAGAGTGTAGTGAGAAAGTTATGGATCACTTTGGCCGGACGCTGCCGTAGATACGTTGAGACAGCAGACAATTTCTTTTCGCATGTCCCAAACGCAATGCTTGTTATCAACGCCGGGGGTCCGAACTTCTGCGCGGCACCCGCTCCTTCTGTTAGATTGTTCGGGTTATAATGCTTTTCCTTTTTTGTATGGATCATGTCAACTCGACATTTATTGCATCGTCGGTGTCGTTTTCTCAGTTGGTATGGCAGGAGGCTATTAAACCGAAGGTTGTGCGTTGGACATTTCTTAAGGAAGTGCACACGCGAAAATCAAACATGTGCCACGGCCGTGACGAAAGAAGATGAGCAGCTTGAAAGTGGAATACCCACAGGGGAGCGGGCTACAAGTGGATTCAAAGGTCTATGGAAAGCCGGCAGGATTAGCGAGACCACTGGGCCGACGAAGGGAGGTTTATGGTGGAAGATGGATCGCCAATTACAATCTTGAGGGCACCCAGGAAGTTCGGATCTATTGGACCCTCCCGAGAGCGTCTCGGGCACCACCGCTGCCCCTTTTCCACCCCGCAACCTGCGTGTCGCGACCCGCTTATGTGCCTTGCGTCGTTCTTCGTCCCGGGACGCGACCCGACTTACCAATGGGACATGCCAGCAATTAACAGATGATATGCAAAATAATATCCAGAAGACACTAGCAAACGTCCTTTTCCATCTCCTCCAAATCATAGCTGTTCCTTCATGACCGCATCAATGCGTTACCGGAGTTCTTGAATGTATTGCGAGTCTCTGGACCCGTCCATGAAGGCGTTCGCTCGGCCCTCGTTTGTTCTTCAACATGTATGTTGTCGCATGTATGGAGTATTTGAATATTTATTGAAAGGCTATCGCCCAGCAACTTATCGATGCCACGAAAGACTGCCTGCATCGCAATCGCCAATATCAAGGACAAGTATATATTCTTCAAGACCTAGCCCGGATTCTTTGGATAAATCGTAACGAGAAGACGGACTGCAAGCTGACCCGGACAAAGTTGCCAAGTTTACAGACTACCCCTCGCCGAAGACAGTAACGGATACAAAATTTTCTCGGACTCGCCTCATAGTAAGGGCGTTTCTTTTTTGTTTTTAGCTTGCGCGTTTCACATCGGATTGTGGACGGGCTGTCCAGGGTCTCCGTGTCTACAGGGCATAACAGCAAAAGCACACTCGTCAGTTTTTGTTATAATGGGAACATACTCTTGCCGCTGTCGTACTGGTCATCATGATGAGGGCTTGGAAGTGGCGTGGCGGGATACGACTTGTATTTATAGGGATTCTGAGCGATGATGTTTTTCGCCAGCGCAAATGGCGCCAAATGGCCTTCGTTCTCAGTGTAAGTGACACCCAGCCTTGTTTGAGCCAACTCTTCGACGGCTTGTCTCCTGTTTTCGTCGGTGGGTTCCAAATCGAGAACCAAGCAGGCGGCTTGGCCTAGAGTAATCATGTCCGTAAGAAAGAAGCAGACGAAAAGAAACAATCAAGATAAAACGTAGCAAGAGGAGAAGAAAGAGAAGTTGCCACTCAATTGATCCTCCCGCGTCCTTGATATTAAGAGACCGTCCCCTTCTTTGTCAGTTTTCATATAATTGCAATCTTTCTTCAGCCTTTTTTAGGCATTGGGCTTCAAGGGACGTGCAAGTCCGGGTGTGAAGCGAGGTGAGACGCCCTAGATACCGCAAAAAGAGAAGAGAGGAAAAAAGACAAAACATGCATAAGTCGCGACAGGAATAATAAGTAGCACCGAGGCTCGTACCGAGAAGGCAAGACAGGACGTCCTTTCGTTACGATATTATCCAAGGAACTTCAGCAAATTCTGAAAAATATGCACTTTGCAAGTTGCTTAACAAGCGCAAAGACCATTCGATGACTCGCGTCCGATTATTAGTGGGCGGCGTCACGCTCTGCATGAAACTGCTTTTTCGGCTGAAAAATATGTGGTTAATAACACATTGATCGTTACCCTCATTTGAATAGGCTTTCCGGAAGCGAGCTCTCAGAAGTATCCAAAGGCATAAGGAGTGGATGCACTTACTTCGAGCGCTGCACTGGTCCTTTGCGGTACTTGAATTATCGTGAGATCATTTGATCCTTCAGATCGTTTCTTGTTATGATCTCGATCCTATGCGTGTGCAGAACCGCCAACTCCTTTATACTTTTATTCAAGCTAAAGTTCAAGATATCTGTAAGGTTAAGGTTATCTGGATACTCGTCTTTCTCTCATGGTTTCTGCCACTTACGTTAACATCCTTCGGATGCCGTTCGGGTTCGTGGACAGACCTGCATAGTCGATTATGCATAGGCGGATTCGCTTTTTGCTTGCAGCCAGGAAAGCGAGCATATCTAGCGTTTTAGAAGGAATAAATGCGCTGACGAGCATAATTAACTTTTAGATTATCTTACGTGTTGCCGTCCTGGTGTCGGTGGCCCCACTGGCTGTCCCGCGCCAGGATAGGCGAATCCGCCTTGGTGCCATCTGACGCGAAAACTTTCTCGTAAGAGCACTGGGTCTTCAGCTTCTGACCCAGGCCTGCATAAAGTCCTGTTCGCGTCAGATAGTAGTCCGTGCTTGGGGGATTTTCGGACATAGCCAATATTGGCCCATGTCCCCTTGGCCGCTCGGACCTGCCTCTGAAACGCGCAATCGGCATCCAGTGTGGTAGCTTTATGGAGAAAAAGAGAGAAGGTGAATATGCTTGTAGGATAATGCGAAGTTGAGGAGATTTGGTCATTACCCCGAGCACTTTCCACCAGCAAGAATATCTGTCTCCCGCGGGTAGTTTTACCTGCCACTTTCCTTGTGACCAAGGGACCTAAATGGTCTCCCCGTTTGTTCAGTAAATTACCGAATTCACGGGGTATCAGAACCTCCGGACAGATCTGGCAACCCCAGTATGGCGTTGTACGCTCCTTATACAGGTCGGCTGTGTCGACCACCGCTTCTTTGACAAATAAAGTCTTCGCCAAATCCAGAATGTGTTGTCCCCTGCCAGTCGTCCTTCCTTGAACACCGAAGCACCGAAATGATCGCGATGCTTTTCGACAGCCTGGTAAACTTGCAAGTCGTCATTGCGGGCACCAGCGTCAAGTCCTTCAGCTTAAAACCGTCGTATACGTAGACATTCAGGGTACGGCATTGCTCGCAGAGATCGCCTGTATCGACCGCAGCTCGTTCAATCAACAAAGGTACGTGTTCCTGGCGTGGATCCTTCATTGGAGATGGATATTTCAAGACGGCTTCGTCCGGCTGCTTCTCTTGATGGCATTGAGTGACATATTTTGCCTGCAAACGCTCGATGCTCCGCGCCTCGCGCACTGTTGGCAACAAATCGTTCTTCGTCAAGTTTCCTTTCTAAAGCATAAATGCGATCGAAAGTCTGACCGCACGTGGAAAAGCGCATGCTGGCGGTAAGCGATGCTCGGGACACCTGATTGAAGAGCTTCCCCAAAGGCAGAGTGACGCCATCCACTGTCTTGAACACTTGCTGGCGCCGCACCTCAAATTTAACCCACCAATGTTTGTCATGAATCACTACTGCTGGCGAAATTAGACGGGTTTTGACCAAGTCCTAGATACCGTCAGCCGAACAGTTACCTATTGATAGTCAGCTATTGGCAACCCACTATAAAGGAATAGCTTATGACACGCTTTGATTCGTCCAGTCGTGAGCCTTCGCCCTAAGTTCCGGGTGTGAGTGAGCCCCTTCGCCTGCGGCTTCGGGTCATCACAACCTACACTTGGACTTTTTTAATAGAGAGTATGAGTGACGGAGTCCGAGTAGATGTATTTACCCCTTACGTTTCTCCACTTACCTTATCATCTTTCTGATGTCATCAGGATCGGTTAACAAATCTGCATATCAATGATGCAAAGCCGGACTGCTGGTGGCCCTGGAAAGGAAAGGAAAGAAACATGTCGAGCGACAGAAAGGAGATAAATGCACTGAGAGCATGATTAATTTTTAGATTACCTTGGGTGTTGCCGTCGTGGTGCCGAAGCTCAGCTTGGCTGACTTAAGCCAGTATCAGTTCACTGACATTGGTATGATATGCCGTGAAAACCTTCTCACAGGAGCGCAAGGTTTTCAGCTCTTAACCCATGAACGTGAAGAGCTTTGTCCGCGTTATCTGGTCTTCTTTCCCGAGGGGACTACCGAATATAGCGAACAAGGGTTCAGTTCTCTTTCTTTGTCTGGCAGTGGTGTTTGATGACGAGCTGCTATGATCTTTCATCGCAGAGGCTTATGTGAAAAAGGTTAAAACAAAAAATATAAAGTAAGTAGAAGAGGATCACCCATTGACAATGAGAATATGAGCCATGAGACGGAAAGTGAGCTAATACGAGCCAATCAAAATGCTGAATAAACCATCCGGCACGACCTGACAATCGGGCGCATATGAATTGGAAAGTCCAGCCAAGGAGGAATGAGGACAAGCGCAATGACGAGCAGTTGCACCAGGTCTCTCAGAGAATGCATCAGACGCTCGCGAGAGTCCACTCCGAGGTCACCGTGAACTTTATGACACGTCGAAGGACGAAAGGTGTTCCACTACAACAAGTTGATCCAATATGAGCGTTATGTCCATCAAGGAAGGCGGAAGGCAGAAGGCGGAAGGCGCCAAGAGATGGGTTTAGTCCGCTTTACAGCCAAACACCGCATCAGACAGTGGAGCAAACAGTTTGAGAATGGTCATACTTTTGAAGTTTCGGCGGTAGCGAAGAAGAGACAAAAGAAAACTATAAACTGCATAACGAACGCACGGTCTTGATTTACAGCCGGAGGACGGACTCCGAAAGATTGTACCGCCTGACCTGCATGCGCCTCACAATTACCAATGAGCAACCGGCAGTGCCGAAACGGCGGTATTGAAACCATTCTAGATAGTCTCAATATGGATAGAAGGGAATGATCTGTGTGTGTGGCAGTGTATGGCTTCCCTCGATGGATGGGCGTAAACCCGAATATGCATGTTATTTTGTAAGCCATTCACCGCACATTCGACAAGAGTGTCTCTCCCGACCCGAAGTCCAGATGTGAGTGTCTTGAATCAGTTATGCTCGTCAGCACGTTGAGCAACTTCTTATTAATTGCTAGATATTACTTCCTCGCAATCACGAAGGAACCTCGATATGTGTGTGACTGACTAGCCTTCAACTGCTTCTGATGACGTTAAAGGGATGCTAAAACGGCAGAAGCCGTGAGAGAAACATCTATTCAATCAACAAATATCTCGAATCTCGAGACGAAACAAAAGTATCAAGGAACTGGCGACCGTGTGTGGATCGGAAATCAAAGTCCTCACACGACATAATTGGGATGGTGGTTGTGCAGTGAAGAACTTCAGATATATGTCCTTGCATGTGGTTTGTTTGATTACGGCTCATAAATGAACCTAGGAGATCCATGGCAGGCGGCACATGCATACCCATATATTAATCACTTTTACTCACAAAATGACCTCCTGTCAACCAATTCGGCTGAAATAAACCTCTCTTTTTTGTCAGATGGGTGCAATGATGATGCCCCCCGTCATGGTCGTAATCATGCTTTTTTATATCATTGTATAAATGTATATATCAGGAAGAGTGGGAGACTAAGAAAGAAAAAGAGCAGATAGCTGATGCAGAATGAAGAGAGAGAGAGAAGAAAGAAGGAAATAGATAGAGAAGAATGAACGAGATGATGCAAACCACTTATTCCCATTCGATCGTGGCCGGGGGCTTGGAGCTGATATCATAGACGACGCGGTTGACGCCCTTGACTTCGTTGATGATGCGGGAGCTGATGCGCTTGAGGCAGACGAACCATTCGGCGCTGGAGCAGATATCGGCAGTCATGAAATCCTTGGTCTCGACGGCACGGAGAGCAATGACCTGCTCATAGGTACGCTTATCACCCATGACACCGACGGCCTTGACGGGCAGGAGCGCGGCATAGGCCTGCGAGATCTGGCGGTAGAAGCCGTTCTTCTTGATCTCCTCAATGTAGATGTGATCGGCGAGACGCGCAATGTCGACCTGTTCCTTGGTGACCTCACCGAGAACACGGATGGCAATGCCCGGGCCGGGGAAGGGGTGGCGCCAGACCAGCTCATCATCGAGGCCAAGGATACTACCGAGGGCACGGACCTCGTCCTTGAAGAGCTCGCGGAGGGGCTCGATGAGCTTGAGCTTCATGTCCTCGAGGAGACCGCCGACGTTGTGGTGGGTCTTGATAGTCGCGGAGGGACCCTTGAAGGAGATAGACTCGATGACGTCGGGGTAGAGCGTGCCCTGGAGCAGGTATTCGATCTGGCCACCGCACTCCTTGTCAATCAGAGCGGCCTCGGCCTCAAAGACTTCGATGAAGGTGTTGCCAATGATCTTGCGCTTCTTCTCGGGGTCGGTGACGCCCTTGAGACGGCCCAAGAAAAGGTCGGAAGCCTGGCTGACCTTGATGTTGATGCCCATCTTGTCGCCGAGCATCTTTTGTACGAGCTGGCACTCGTTCAGGCGCATGACGCCGTTGTCGACGAGGATGGCGTGGAAACGGTCGCCGATGGCCTCGTGCATGAGCTTGGCAGCCACGGTCGAGTCAACACCACCGGAGACGGCGCCAACGACACGGCCGGTGGGGCCGACGATGCTGCGGATGCGCTCGATCTCCTTGTCAACGAAGGATTCCTACAAAAGAGAGAAGGATTAGACAGAGTCGAACCTATCGTGCTTTAACTTACCATGGTCCAACCGGCCTCACACTCACAGATACCAATGACGAAGTTCTTGAGGAGGGCCTGGCCATCGACGGTGTGGGTGACCTCGGGGTGGAACTGAATACCAAAGAAGTGCTTCTCGTCGTGGGCGACGGCGGCAAAGGGAGCGGTGCGCGTGTTGGCAATGACGCTGAAGCCGGGAGCAGCGGCGGAGACCTGGTCACCGTGACTCATCCAGACCTGGCATAGACGGGTGAGAAATCATTACAAAAAATATAAAACTTTTTTTTTCTGGCTACCTGGACCTCGCCCTCGAGACCCTCGAAGAGCTTGTCAATGAAGGGGTGGTCGGGGTGCTTGACAATGTTGAGCATGGCGTGGCCATACTCGCGGTGCTCGCAAGCCTCGACCTTGCCACCCATGTGGGTCGTCATTTCCTGCAGACCGTAGCAGATGCCGAGAATGGGGACACCGGCATCGAACACGGCGGGGTCAACACGGGGAGCGTCCTGGTCATAGACGGAGTAGGGCGAGCCGGAGAGGATGATACCCTTGGGCTTGAAGTGGAGGTCGGCCATCTTTTGGGTGCACGGCAGCAGCTCACAGTAGACGCCGAGCTCACGGATACGGCGCGTAATCAAGTGAGAGTATTGCGAGCCAAAGTCGAGGATAAGGACGGTATCGTACAGCTGGTTGACTTGCGTCACCTTTTCTTGGCTCGTCATTGTGCGTGTGTTTTAGAGAAAGAAGTTGTGGAAGGGGTGTCAAAGACGGAGGGGTTAGAATGTCAAAAAAAATTGTGGTCTCGCATTATTACAAGCCACCCGATTTTCATGAGGGAGGATGGGCGGGCGGTGCCTTCTGTGTGTGGATGGGAGATGAATTTTGTATTTTGAATGTCCGTTCGGCCGCTCATGACAGGGCGCAGAAAGAAAGGAACTTTAGACAATAACTTTGAGGATCTTCGCTTTCTCTTTGGTTCGCTCGTCTGCGGCTGAGGTCCAAGGAGAAAGAAAAAAAAAGAGAAGACAAAGGATGATTGTTTATAACGAGACGAATTTTTAATAAACTGGCTGCAAGGGGAGGGCGTACGACATCGGCAATACCACTTAGCGTGACCTTATTTCCGGTTTGCCAGTGAGGGTCTTGATTGTAAATTGTAAATGAGCCGTTCAAGAGGTCCTGCCTTACTTGGCTAGCTTTCCAGGAACAAACCGTGCGCACGTCACACAAACTTCATTCCCTTTTTCTTTCACTTACCCCTTTCGCGCCATTCTATATCTACCCTTTGTCCACCTGCCTTTTCCTTGAAAGTCTCCCGCGCGCCCTCGCTGTTTTTTTTTGTTCCTTTCTTCGGGCGACTGGTTCGATTTGTAGAGCATTCACACATACCGTGCTTACCAATGTTGTGCTTTTGGCACGGTAGACATTGAATGACTATGTGCTGCGCGTCGCGTAGAATATTGGTCCAATGTATCCCGGCACTATGTTGCTTCTGGACCATGGCGTTGGCACCAAAATGACACTTGAGATGTGTGGAACGTAGAAGCTCATCGGGTTCCTCGTTTGGATGTAGTCGAGTGGTTCGTGGTGGTGGAGACGTGAAACTGGAAAATGATCCGCATATCCGAAATTGAAAGGTTGAGAGCAACCTGCTTCAGGTGACGCCTGCACTTCGCCGACGTTGTGCCGGCATTATCCCCTCTCCAGCTCTCTTTCCAGGAAGTCGGACGACAATGAGTCAAGCAGAACACCCGGTAGATGCGATCGTATATGACGTCGAGCCTATCATGGGGTTCGCGAGGGGCTGTGTCTGCAAGTGAACCAGAGCCTTGTGGTCAGCGTACAGAGTGAACCGCTTTCCCCACAGAAAGTGATGGAACTTGCGCAGCGCGTAGATGTTACCCAGTAACTCACGCTTAATGGCGGAGTAGTTGGGCTCAGACTTAATGATACGCGCCACCGCTTTTCCCAAAGAAGAGTGTCTGCATGGGAGGATGTTGACATGGAAAGCATGTCAGACAGCCGTTCAATTCGGTCTTTGTTTCATCCAGCTCAATAAAACTTCGCCATGCACCCACGATCCCACACTGATAAGCCTCGGTGCGGGACACTATGAGCTGTGCAAGGTCGGCGCACAGCAATTGGACGTTGACCTGGTCAGGAGAGGAAGAGAGAACAGTAGGCGAATTCATCCGCACCTCTTCGCGGTCAGCGTTCATGGCGCTGGTGATTGTTTTGCAACATGATGGCTGGTGGACACGTCAAAGAACAACACCAAAATTGTAGCTGACAAGCTTGACAAACGGCCTGATTATGCCGTGCATGTATATGAAAACTATCAGCTCATGTAAATGGTATGCAGTTCTCGGGTAGATTATGGTTTCCCTGGCAGCTTCGGTGATGTTCATGCTAGTATTCAGAATATCCTTGGGCTATACTTCCTCCGTCATTCTATGCAAGGAGCGAACACAGCTTCCTATGTCATCTTGAACCGTCGTATCATCGACACTATCAGGAGGACCTTCTCTAAGATATTCGCCAGTGGGAATATAATGGTAGACAAAGGTGCTCATTGTTTATTTCTTTTACAAGATATATGAGAATGTGGGTAACAATGCTGAGAAGAAAATCAATGAAAAACTAGGAACAAGGATCACTACAATTGCAGAGTGACAGCAACCTTACTACAATTGCAGAGTGGCAGCAACCTTACAGTTGGGAACGAATTACAGCCAATCGAAAGTCAGCAGTAGTAAATGGGAATCAATGTAACACACAAACAGACACGCACGCACGCTACCTCCACCTTTTTTCCTTTCTTTTTTCCTTTCAGTCTTTTTACCCCTTTCCCTCCTTCGCATTACTCCGCGCCTCTCGATACTTTTTTTTTTTTACCACACATTTGGGCTCCTTTCACTCTACGCGCTAGCGACAAGACCGATCGCTTTCCTTTCTCTTTTTCCCTTCTTTCCCTTCCGGTGCATGCGCTAGAGACCTTTCTGTCCTTTCTTCATCTACTGTCTTTAATATCAACGCCGTCCTAATGAAGGGTGAACTTACCACCACCGTCGACGCCGCCCTCGAACCTTATTCACCGCTCGCTCCCAATAACGGCACCACCACTACCACCACCACTACCACCGCCGCCGTAACGACACCACCACCACCATCAGCCGTTCCAACCTCAGTACCACCACCATTGCCCTCCCACTCTGAGGCCCGCTACGTCTGCCATCGTGCTGCCAATGCCATCATCACAGAAGTGGATCCCTTGCGGGTATCGACCGATGCCCTGCAGGCCATCAATCACTTTCTAGACGAGTTTTTGTCCGTCCTGCTCTCATCGTCCCTGTCGCTCGATCTGTCTCGTATCAAATCGGTTGTTTTGGCGCTGTTGCCCAGCAGCCTCGGCAAGAACGCTATCGTCGAGGCCGAGCTGCAGGTCAAATCATTTACGGAGACGAACGCTATCGACTTTGATGCGTACGAACGTATGAGGAGCATGACCGACGAGGACTTTCCGCTCCCACAAGTACTCCTATCGCTGCGTACGCAGTGTGTGGACTACTGCACCCTTGCGGAGAAGAATCACCAGCAGCCGAACAAGTCGCTGACACCCGACCGTGAGATGCTTGTTTCACCCATCGTCGTCGTTTATATCACCACCGTCATTGAGCACATGGCAGAGTATATCTTGACCGCCATCGCCATGACAGCCGAGCACGAGGACACCGAATACATTCGTCTCAAAGAAGTCTATCTCGCCCTGATCGATGATGTCCAGGTTGGCTCTCTCTTCCATCGTATGGACCTGCGCGAGCGCCTTGAGGTAAAACCAAAAAAAAAAATCAGAAACCACAGAAAAAAAATACAGCACGGGCCCAGGATAAAGTTTAGCTCAATGTATATATGCATATGTGAATTAATATACAGAAACGAACCTCTGCGTTTCACCACGCTCGCGCGTCTGCAGCTTTGCCATCGCCCGCACCAAGCCCCGTGACATCCACAAAGAAACATAACGCACAGCAACGTGAATCGAATCAGATCGACCCATACCTGGATTCCGCCATCAGCTACGAAGACGTCGACGAGATCGACACCCCCGCCAGCCCTCCCCCGAGCGGCCGGTCTTCGCACTGGCAGCGGCCCATGTCCATCCTCAGCACCAGCACCAGCACCAACACGATCGCATCCACCAACTCGTCCGGTAGCAAGAAGGGCTTTCGGCTGTTTCGCAAAGACACAAAGAACAGCACTCAATCCGACCCGCCTCTCCACAGCCCTCACCACCACAGCAGCCAAAAGCCGCTCAATACCGTCTCTGTATATAGTTCCGACTCTCCCGCCATCGATTTCGAGGACCTCATCCGGTCAGGCAATACGGTCCGCGTCTCGCTGACGCCCAACCGGCTCAAGTCGATTGAAATCACAAGTGACCACGCCCGTGATGACAGCGATAACGCCAGTTTCTTTCGAAGGAAGCTCAACAAACGTAGCTCGCAGCGATCTGCAAAGCAACAACAGCAACAACAGCTACAGCAACAGCAGATGCAGCAGCAGATGCAACAACAACAACAGCAGCAGCAGCAGCAGCCTAAATCGCCACCCCTTTCCCCGACACCCCCAAAGACGAGCATGGAAAAAGCAAGCCTGGATCAGCCACGCGGCCCCAGCCTGGAGGCGCCGTCTGCACCCTTTGAGAACCCGCGCACGGCACCCAAGCCTCCACACAAGAATGTGCGCACATCTGACCCGGCAGAACACAAGATCCGATGGAGCGATACGAACGACGACAGGCGCGGGTCGCCCAAACACTCGCTCGAGTCCCTGCCGGCCCTCAACGAGGAAGACGAGGGTGTGTCTCGGCCTACACGCCGACCACTGAAAAGTCGGGTCGAGCGACCCTCCAGCATGGTCGCAAAACGCGCGTCCATGAACCTCAGCAACCGGCCCACCTCCTTCCACGAGAGCTTCGCGATGCAAGAGAACCAACCGAACCCGCTGCTGCTGCACCACGACCCGGGCCTGGTCCGCGACAAGGTCCTCAAGTTCGAGCAGCCGCCCGCGCAACCGGAGCAAAACGCGGCCTCCTCTTCACGGAGGGAGCGCATGCTGCACCTGCTGCGTCAGGATGCGACCACGATCGAGCAGCGCGCGTCCGTGTTTCGGCCAGCCCGCCAGGTGACCCCCGTCGAGGTTGGCGTCCAGACCGATCCGATCGAGCTCGTTCCGCACGTCGTCGTGACCTCCGAGGGCAAGGCCAAGAAAGGCGAGGGACGGCGGCCCTCCCAGTTTAGCATCCGCAGCTCGGCGAGCGAGCGCGGCGTCATTGAGGGTGACGAGGAGTGGTTCGTTCCCGATGAAGACTGGGAGGAGGACGAGCGAGAGCAGGAGCATACGCTGGTGGAATGGCTCCTAGGCGAGTAAAAAAAAAAAAAGAGCTCTCTCCTTTACCCTTCCTTTTTTTTCCTTTGTACACGACTAGTGCAAGACACATACACAGACAGCTGGTTCCCCCCCCCCCCCGTTCTTCTCATCCATTCGCACCATCATCTACTGACGCTCTAACTACTTACCGTATTCACGTACTCGCCTTCGCCCCCTTTCTTAAAAGTATAGTATCTCTCTGTCCCTCTCTCTGTCTCTCTCTCTGTCTCTCTCTCTTGCCATCTTTCACTGTGCCTCATCTCTCTCGATCTCCTCCCGCCTTTTTGCCCGCCCTCCCTCTTTCTCCCCTTGATCTCGATTCCTTGTCTTTTGTTCCTTTAGCCGTACTATGTCCTCCTGAGTTCCATATCTTTCAATTATTATACAAAATACAACCTCTATTTCTTAATCTTTCTTCCATTTTTCCAAGACCAATCGCGTATCGTTTTCGCTTTGCAGCTGTTCTTGCACGACGCGCTCGACGGCCGCCCAGAAAACAGGGTCCTTCAGCTTCTGCTCTGCGTCGGCAGACAAAGCATCGGGTTGGGACGTAGGAGCACCGGGTGCAGGCGTCGGTGCTTTGGTGACCATCAGGTGAAGGACGGCGCCGTTGCTGATGCTGTAGTCGCAGAGTGACTTTGTGTCTGCGAGGGCCTTGCCCTTGAGAAGCAGGCGCTGGCGGTCAACGGGTGTCTTGTTGTGTGCGTAAATGCGTGCTTTGAGGTCGGACACGGTGTCGCTCGGGTCCAGGTCGCCCACGTTGAACTGCGAGGCAGGCTTGAGGATCTTGACCGTCACGGAGATGGTCTGTCGCGTAGAATCTATTTTTTGTTGTCAGTCATTGTATTTGCATACACTGGGTCTTTTGACTTTGGCTTGGCTTTACCGTCGGAGCCGGCTCCAGCAGCGGATGGGACGTCCTTGGATGGAGGTTGGCGCTACAGCACATGCGTGAGATGGACGGGTGTCTGCAATGAAATACCATTACCTTGATGCGAAGGGGGGATGGTTCAGGACGGGTGGTATAATCGCTGCCATAGCGTACAGAGCGCGACGATAAAGTCTCGAGGTAGTGTTGTATAAAGTTGTTCTCGTCAGGTACGACCAGCATGCTGTAAAGTAATGTTTAGAAAAATGAGATACAGTAGAAAAGTGCTGTCCTGCTATGAATGTTCATTTTTGAGCCCGCTCTCGAGACCCTCCCCTTCTTCCACCGCGCGTGTCTCCCAAATTAGCCAAAAGAAAACGGATGAAGAAATCCAAACGCGATACCAGCGAGCAGCTTTGAATAACAGCAGCAGCTACGAACTATCCATAATTACAAATTGATTGCTGGAAAGCGTACATTCTCTCAAAAGCGTATGTCACCCGCAAAGATCACAGGACTGTACCAAGAAGCTTGCAAGAAGAACCGGCTCACATGATTAGATCATAGCCAGGAAACCCTCTGCAGAGCTCATTAGGGCCCTGTGCCATTCTGTAGTATAGACTGTGCTGTCTGCACAAATCAATTGTTGAAAGGCATCGAGAGAGGCGACGTATGTCTATACTTTGCGAGTTGTGCTTAATTGATAGTTCGCAGCGATCTGCAGATCGCCTTGGCATGGATATCTGCAAGGTTCTATTCAACTTAAACTGTATATGAATACCTGCATCTAATACTTTACATTCATGACAGGCAATTGCGCCATTGAATAGGCAAATAGAATGTTTAATTTCTTTTTCTACTGAAGACCAGCGTGGGGTGGGGTATCCATGATTGGGCATACAGACAAAAGATCATGCAGATAAAAGCAGAAAAAAAAACATAGGCCTGGCTTTTTGCTATGGCGCCATCCTCTCCACTTTCATCCAATAAAGAAGGATCACGAGCGCACAATTAGACGAGAGCCCGGCTATCGCTGCACTTGGAGGCCGGAACAGGTGGATACAAGGCGGCAGTAGCAGCACAGAAAAGAGTCGGCCATGCGTGATCGTGCCACGTCAGCCATACAAAGAAAAATCAGAGCGCGATTTGGGCGGGTGTCACTTCAGTGAGACACAGACACAGACATATTCTTTTATTTCGCTCTCTCTCTCTCGTTCTCTCTCCCTCTACTAATACACTCTACTATTATAAAATATGACCTCGCTTCTGCTGCCGACGGTGTACCTAGGCGGCTGCATAGCGGCCATGAGTGCCTTCTCATTTGTCTACCGTCGTGTCACAGGTAACAAGAAAGAATCACGCTGCCATGCACTCGAAGCCCTTTTTCCTCATTCTGTCTTGTTGTTGTCTTCTATTTGTATTTCAGGTGTCAAGTCGGTAGAACCTTGGTTCGGCTACAATGAGGAGAAAGAGCAATACATTGCCCTGCTGAATTCCGAGACGCCTGTGCCTGAGCATCACCTCAGGGCCGCTCTCCTGCGACGGTCGATGGAAGCCGTGCGACGGCTGGTACACGTCCAGCAAGAAAAGCCAGCGCTCCAGCAGCTGATGCGGATGGGCAGCATTGGCGATGACCTCTGGCAGGATTTCACGATTGCCGAGCAGGAGACCATGATGGAGCTCCAGGACATTGTCCAGGAAGCCAACACGTACAAGCCCGGCTGGGGCCAGACGATCTTTTCGTCGGCAGCGCAGATGCTCGAGCACGAGAAACAGAAGAAACTCGCGGCAGAAATGAAGGAACTCAAGGAACACGAGGAGAAGCAGCGGATCCAGCGTCTGAAGCGCGAGGAAGAGGAAGAAGCACGCGAGTCTCAGCGAAAAGCAAAGGAAGCCAAGAAGGCCGAGGAGGATCTTTTGCGTGAGGAAGAGGCATCCAAAGCCAAACGAGGCAAATCAAAGAAATAATCCACTTATCCTATAAACCCTCTTTTCTTTATTGTGCATACCACTATTTCAACCCGTGGAGCAACCGTAGAATAGAGGGTATTCGAGAGGAATGAGTGAGTGAGTGGGATGTGTTACGGAAAAAAAAAATAGACATACGGCAAAGGCTATAATAGTCTGTACGTATGCGTGTGTCTGTGTATGTGTCTTGCTGGGCTGAATGAGGCTATGCACAGCGGCAAGTCCGCAAACATGGCGTAGTAATATATATGTGTCAGCGATGCCTGCAAAAATCGAAAGTTGCCGTGCGCTGACTGCTGTGGCCTGTAATGAACGGGGAGCTTATAAGAGAAAGCAAAAACGAAGAAATAACACACACAGGGCGGTATTAAGGGCGCACAGCTGTTACGCTGTGCCTCTGCTTATTGAGTACAGCACATGTCTGTCAGTATGACGCACCGACAGCGAGTCAACCGATAATACAGAAACAGACATAAAAGCCAAAGGGAACAAACACCGTAAGAATGCCAAGGCCAAGGCCCGAGAAACCCTCTTGGTGTGTGTGTGTGTCTTGGAGAATAATCAATACTGATGCTACCTCCCGTCCAGCAGCAGCCAGTGGAATCTTTCATTGCACCGCCGAGCATAAGTTCCAGCACTCTCATCTCCAATCCTACTCGTTTTCATCAACATCAAAGGCTCTTCCCCTTTTCGAGAACACACCGCGTTTCTTCTATTCCCTTTGCCTTCTACAGCTCTGCGCATTAGGACGTTCTGTCTAAAAGCTGATCGCTACACCTACGATCAAAGCTTTGGCCTTCATCGACAACAACCCGCTTTCTTCTCCAGCGTATTTCCTCTGCCTCCTTTTCCGTTTTTATCATTTTCTATTTTTTTAAAAGTAGGCCCTAATGGGCCGCCAAAAATTGCCGCTGTGCTCCCGAAGAAGCACAGCAGACGGGGTATTGGTTGTAGTTTTCAACCAGCAATTAACCAGCATCAGTATAAACCTCACTTGCGTGGTTATGCCCTAGCACAAGAATAAAGAGAATTGGTTTGCGCGAACACGCCGCCTTTTTATAGTTTTGCGAAAAAAACCAGTCCTCTTCGGAGACGTAAAATTTTTTTCAAGTTGCGATCTGGGGAGCTGCGGAATGTGATAGAGCGAGGGGAGTACGGTGGGGTGATGGAAATCCTGTGCTGCGGTACAAAATAAAAAAGAAGGCTTGGGGGGTGATGGAGATGGTAAAAGGGAGGTAGGAACAACTGGGGGGGGGGTATTCTTTTTGCGTCTTTTTTCTTTCTTTCGTCAAGTGCGGGCTTCACCGCTTGGGTGCCTCGGTGTCAATGCGCACCTGCTCAGTGCCATAGTTGGCCGGCCGCTTCGACTCCTTGATCTTTTTCACCCACGACTTGTCGATATTCATGGCCATGTACATGTACGGCACCGTCGTGTGCGCCATATGGACCTTGGCTTCCTTGGCACGCGCGTCCGCTTTGAGCCGCCGCAGCGCGTCAAACGCCACGACGTAGCAGTATTTTGAGTACTTTTCATTGTGGATCGTTTGCCGGTACGCATAGCTGGCCTTGATCGTCTCCAGCATTCTGCCTTGGTTGCCTGCCTGGTCGGCTAGGAACACGCTCGACTGCAGAGGCGTGCTCGGGATGGCTTGGTATTCACGCGCCGTGTTCTCTTCCACCTCGAACGCGCTCCAGAACTGGGTATAATCGTACAGAAAAGGCTCGGCCTCGCGTGTCGGATTGAACCGCGAATCCAGCTTGCTCTCCTTGAGTCGCATGAGCTCGCCGATATTTCGGGAATGTGCCTGCAGGTGAACGTCAATCTCGCGACCCAGTGTCTGGAGATCTTTGAGCAAGACCGGGTCGTGCCGCTGCGCATGCGCGAGCATCGTCTCGTACGGCGCGGCCAGATGGTCGTCCTTGAACTTGATATCCTCGTCATCAAACATGCAGCGCGTGTAGCGTGTAAACTTCTCGGTCTGCTTCAGCAGCGCATGGTACAAGTGGTCCATCGCCGTTGTGCACTTGTCTGGCAGGTCTGGTATCACGCCCTGGTTGACGTCCCGGTACGCGCTCGCTTCCTTGGTCCGCTGCCGGTTCTTCTTGTCGAGGAACCAGGCTGGCTGCGTGAGCTTAGCAAACGCGGCCCGATCCCGCCGCAGCGCCGTCTCCTTGAGGGCCAGGCCTTGCTTGGGGGCGTCGACGAGCTTGGCGCACATGTGGGAGAGGTACACCACGTCCGGGTGGTCAAGCGACGTGTGCTCGGATAACACCGTGCGCCAGTTTTCGTACACGCCCAGCGTCGAGTCCGGAAGCAGGACCGAGATGAAGCTGCGCTGGAGCGCGACTTCCATCGCCTGCTTGTCGCGGATCCGGGCCAGCTCGTCGCGTACGCGGGTCTTGCTCTCTGCAAACGCCTCATCCGCCTTCTTTGGCGCGGGTGGCACCGGCGATCCCTGGAAAGGCTGCACGAGTCGCTGGTCCCAGCAGCAGAACACCTATACCATAGATAGGAACCAAAAAATAAAAAAAAATAAAGGACGATGAATACATACAATAAAAGGACGGCCCCTGTGCTTACGATATCACCGTCATAGTCACCGCCACCGAGCATGCTCGCCAGCGAGCGGCGGCCGTTGACCGAGCAGATCAGCACGTCCGAGTAAGACCGCAGTCCGGCGCAATCGACCGCCTTGACCTTCTGCACGTCCGACTTGAGGCCGCACGGATTGCGCGTGACAAGCACGTCGCCCATGATCAGCCCCGCCCGCAACCCCGTCTGCTCATCCATCCTGCGCTTCGACAGCTGGAGAAACACCTCGCCCTCTTCCAAGGTGCCGGTGGGATCGGGCACGCACGTCACCGTGCAGGATTCAGACACCTCGATCTTGTACTTTGTCACGACGCTGCGCATCACGTCGCGGAACACGTTGGTGATCTTTTGGGCCAGGTACGGGTTCGACAGGTCAAAGCCGGCGTCCATGAGGCGGACGGCGGACTCGTGCAGCCCGACCGGCTGGCCCGAGTAGGGGTTCACCTTCCAGTAGTCCGCCGCCGTGGACGGGCGCGGCAGCGCCACATCTTCCTCGGTGGACAGGCACTCGACGTACTCGTCGTCCACGGCCTGCTCTCGCCAAAGGTCCTTCTCATTGTCCTCCGCCTCCCACCGCGCGCGCATGATCGAGCCCGTGCGCGCCACCCAGTCGCGCAGGACCAGGATGTTGCGGTTCTCGGTGACGACCATGGCGAGGCGCTGCAGGTACTCGTTGAGGACCTCGAGGAATACGGCGGTGGGCACGCCGCCCGAGGCCATGCACTGGATGAACTGGGTGTTGAGGTTGGACGGGTAGATGCAGATCGCGTTCTTGACGAGGTCGAATGTGTAGTGGAGCGGGTCGGTGCTCATGTCGAGCTGCGGTAGGCCCGTCTTGAACTTGTGCTGCGACTTGCGGATCTGGATAAAGTCGCCTGCATTGAGGTCTAGCTCGGGCGCGACGAGCCAGACGCCCTTGGCGCCGCCGATGCGGCCCTGCACCGCGCACGGCAGCTCGTTTTCGTGCTGCGCGCCCATGATCTTGCGCATCGCCCCGATGCTGATCAGGCCGCAGCCGTCGGTCATGCATGTCTCCTCGCCGCCCGGCGCGCCCGAGTAGATATCGTCAATGTACTGGATCTCGTGAGGCTGGAACGTCAGCGTCGCGATGCTGTTGCTGTAACCAAGCGACATGCGGCTCGCAAACTTGCACACCGTCATGGACCAGTTCTCGAGGATAGGGATGTGCCAGTCAATGACGCTCCGGATGCTGACGGGCTCGAGGCCGGCGCCCTCGGTGGCAAACAAGATCACGGTGCTGTCCTTGACGAACAAGAACTTGTAGACGCGTCCCATGAGCAGGAACGGCTTGAGGAAGAAATCCTTGTTCTGGCGGATCATACCCGGATGAGACGACTTGGCGACCTTGAGTTCCAGGAAGCGGCTGTCGCCAAACTTGCGAAAGAACCGATTCGAGGCGCCGATCTTGGCGGGCCGCAGCTGGATCGCGCGCGTCTTGCCCAAGGACAAGGCCATGACGGCCGAGTAGTGGATCGCCCGGTTCGGCACGGTCGCAGGCGGTTTCTCGAGGTGCTGCCAGACCTGGTCCGAGCAGCGTTCCAGCATGCCGAGGGTCGCCTGTTTGTTGTGCGTGCTATACCATTGCATGAATGTCGTGTGCAGCGTGTGGGGTTGCTCATTGGCGACGCGGTGCAAGCGCTGGAGGGTGTCAAAAGTCATGTCCTGCCAGTGCACACGGCAGGTCTGGATGTAGCGTGCGAGCTCAAACTGGGCCGTCCACGAGATGGTTTCCAGCTTAGCAAACTGGCGTGGCTGTGTGCAGAGGAGGTTGTGCGACTCGTCTGTGTTGTCAAAGGGCGAGAGGGGCGGTGTGAGGGGGGAGGGGCTGCTCGAGTGCCGGGCCGTTGTGCTTATGGCTGTGCTTGCTGTTGTGCTGGTCGTGGTCGTTGTGCTCGTGCTCGTGCTGACCGTCGAGCTCACGCTGTCCGACCGCACGCGTTTCGCGCCAGGGCCATCGACGTCGCTCGCAGGTCGCTTTTTGGACGCCAATGTCAAAGTGTCGACCATCACGGCGTCTGTCACGGCGTCCGTTGCTAAGACGATAAAAAAGGAGCGCCATGGTCAATATGAGGTACTTCCCGTCGATCGCCCCTTTGTGCTTCCCATTACTACCTTTGCAGGCACTCAACGCGGTTGTGAGGTACTCTGTCGCGTTATCCAGGGTCTTCTTTTTGCCTGGCGGCGGCTTCCACTCCAAAAAGCTTCGTACGGTTTTGTTGAGGCGCATGCGATCGGTGAGACAGAGGGTCTGCATGCGCTGGATTTCCAGAGGCCATGACTTGGCTGGCTGGCTCAGCAGTTGAATTCGGTCGCGTAAGCCAAGGTGGTTGTATATCTGCTTGCAGTACTTCACCACGTCCTTGTCCAGCTCTGCCATGCTGCAATGCTGTATGGGCTGCTCCTTAATGAAAAAAAAAAAAGAGAGAGAGAAAAGGATAAGGTGGAGAGTGGCAAAGAGGAGAAAAATGAAACAGGTGAGCGTTACACTTTGTTCTTTCTAAGCACTTGTTTTGGCATGCCGCTCCCTACCCTCATAATGCATTGAACTAGAAAAGCGGTGCATTCTTTTATTGTACCTTTTATTTAAACTGAGAAGTCACCCGCTGCTTCGTTCTTTTTTTTCTTTTTTTTGTATTTTTGACAATATACTCCTCGCTCTTTATTATTTTTCCATTGTGTGTGTGTGTGCCTGGCCATGATTACATACTAATGATAAAAATAAGGTATATGGATCAAATATCGTCATAATATGCCACGCATCGTCGGGATTTGACAGGGTGCTCTTTCTTGTGATCAAAATTGACGTGTACAGTATGTTGTGTGTGTGTGTGTGTGTGTGTATGTGCTGCCTTTGTGCGCTCGACGTGTCAATCAGCTGACGAAATCAGACGCGTCGCCTCAAATAATTTGTGTCACTCCGGTTGACTATTTTGTGCGTAGAATGCATATACAAAAGAGGCACACTTTAAACGACTGCTTTTTCCGTGGGTGATTATCCCCTGCATCCCAGGGGGGACATCTGCAATATGTACACACACACACAGATAGAGAGCGAGGATTGCATATCGCAATGCAAGGATAGTACTAATAATTTTCTGGATGTGCTTGTATTGTATAAAGATACGAACGATACGTATTAGAAGAGAGAGATCATAAAATAGAGTATGTGTGGACGTGGGTGTGAGTGTGTAAGCGAGTGAATAGAGAACGGAAGATGGTAAGGAAAGAATTAAAAAAAAAAACTTTATACAGGACGCCATAAGAGAGGTCGTGGGTTGGTGTGATAGTCTGTGTTGTATGTATGGTTTGCAAAAGGAAATGGAAGTCAACGGAAGAAAGAAAAGAAAAGAAGAAAAGAGGAAGGCATTACTATGACACGAGTGTGTAGCGCTGACGTTTGGATGGTTGCGTTGTCATGTCAGCCTGTTTCCGTCGCGTACCCACCGCAGAAGGCGACGATCGACTGACAGCCTAATCATACAAAACAAAAAAGGATCCAATACCACATCAGTCAGTATGCGCCCATATCTCTGATGCAACCCTCGTGTCCCCTTTTCTCCCTTCATCTTCTTCTTGCTGCATTTACCTGGCGAATCTGCATCAAGTCGGCTTCAATTTCGGCTTCATTCTTCGCGTGGAGGGCATGCATGGGCGTCGTCATTTGCGAAGCCGGCTGCAAGCGCCTTTTGGGCTTGGGTGATTTCTGGAAAAGCAGGCCATCCAGCTCCGCGGCAGCGCGGGTCGTGCGCACCTGGCGCCGACCCCGGGCCGACATCAAGATCGCGTCCGCCGATAGCGTCAGGTCTGTGTCCTTGTTCTCCCGTACCAGTTTGCGCTTCTCTTCAATCTTGGCCAGCACCGCTTTTTCGAGCACGGCCTTGGCCGCCGCCCGCTCTTCGTCGGCGCGTTGCAACGCGTCATCATACCACGCCTGGGCCTGTTGCATCTTGTACTGGTGCTCGAGCGAGGCTTTGTAGATATCCGCCTCTCGCTCGCGTTCCAGATCGGACAGCGCGTCCTCAAAAACGAGATGGTGGTCCCCTTTTGTACGGTCAGCCCTCTTGTGTGGTGTTCCTTTTTTTTTTTTTCTACGTTACCATGTTGAATCTCCGATAGCTCGTCTTGCAGCTTTTTAAGCTTTTCCTGATAAATGCTGTGTGTAGAATTAAACAAATTAGAGAAGCGATCAGACCACCCATACATAAATGAGAAGAGCTTCTTTTTTGCTGTTTTTGTTTTTGCGATATACTTACGCATCGCAGTGCTCATCGAATTCAGATTCAATGGAGCGTAAACCGTCGTTGACGAGTGCATGCTGCTGTCCCTTGTGGTCGGCATCTTCTACAGCATCATTTTCAGCAACCCCTAAAAAAGGCAATCATCACGCCTTCTTTTTTTTTTTTACCTGCTTGCCAAATCAATGGCGATGGCTCATCTGGGTCGTAGCGGTAGTACATTTCTTTTTTGGGCAGATGACGATCGGCTGTGAGCGTGGGCACCGGCGTGGACGATGCACCACCCATCGGTTTCTTGTTTGACGTTGCGAACGCAGAGGAGGACGAAGACGAGACAACAGACTTGGACGGGGATTGTTTCGGCTGCTGTGGCTGAATGAATTGCAGCGGCGTACTAGGCGTAGACATGGACGTAGGCGTCGGCGATGACACAGTCGCACTTGTGGAAGAAAGAAGAGAAGGCTGAGCGGGATGAGATGCGAACGTGCTAGCGACGGACATAGCAGGCGGGCGAGGTAGGTTGAACGCATCCAGCTCACGCATAGGGGTCGTAGGATGGCTGCTGTGCCTGAAAGGCAGACCGGAAGAAGCATGACTGCCAGCTGAAGTACTGCCGCTATGGATAGGATCCACTGAAGCAGTAGTGGGCTGGTGGTGGTGTTGGTGTAGGTGGTGGTGGTAGTGCTGCTGCTGCTGCTGCTGTGGAGAATGGTTTGGAAAGGAGAGCGGGGGCAAGGTACGCTTGAACATGGGAGGCGATCCGATCGGCGGAAGAGCAAAACGGGTCGGTGGCGAAGAGGGCAATGGCGGAGGTGGCAATGGGCGTTCAGAGTACATTGGGGATTTGGGAATATATATGACAGACAGGACAGACACAACAACGCTCTAGGAACTAGTAAAAGAAAATGTAGAGAGAGAAAAAGAGGAGGGTGCACGACGGGGAAGGGGGAGAGCGGGTACAGTCAAGAGAGAGAGAAGAGAAGGGAGGGGGGAGGCGAGATAACGAGACTGCTGCCTTTGTAAAATCAAATAAAAAGACAGTGTGTGTGTGTGTGTGTGTGCGTGTGCGTGTGCAAGAAAGGGAACTGCAGCAGACAGCCGTGCAATGCGGGGTTATGAAGTCCAGAAAGCTTGCGTCGACGTAGTCTACTCTAATTCATTACATGTGTACCTACCTATGTCTTTTTTACCGTGCTCCCGTGACACATACTTTTAGAAAAGAACGACAGTAGCATGTCAATGCCAATTACTTTTGTCCCGGATAATCAAAGACACTGTCTTTTCCCTATGATGCTCAAACGGTGCTGTTTTCGTATTTTCATGTTGTCGTCGTCTTGTCCCTTTTTCTCCCTTTCGGCGATCCGTCGCCCGGAAACGCAAAAAAAAGTCCGAAAATAAAATAAGCGATGATCGCTGCATTTCTTTTCTTTCTTTGGATCGACACACCACACGGTCTTTTTCAACCAGAAAAATGAATGAGGCGATCGTCCATGCATATTGCACATGAGGTGCTCCAGCTCTGTCGTCCTGAACATAGATACACACATATTCAGTAGTGTGACATGGCGAATCCGCCGGTTTTGTGCAATCTCTCATTTCACAAGACACGCTTGTTGTGATCACGAGTCTTGTCTCCGCTTTTCAAATTGAACTGCTCTGCATAAACAATTGGATGGGTTGATCCCATAATTGCATTCTTGTGCGCTCGTGGTCCTCTCGTTATTTTCTACACGACACGCACACATAAAATAAAAGCACAAATTGGCATTTCGCATTTTGGCACAATCACATCCACCGAAACTTCGAGTTGACAAGAACGAACACATGGATGCGGCCGTTGCCTATCATCCCATTCCTATATCCTACTGCGCTTTCTTAGCTTCAGCACGTGACACGTGACACGAGTCATTAGCCTCTTCATGTTTTAGGCTCATAACATTTTTCTTTTTTCGTAGAACCACAAGCACGCCTGCCTTTGCCATGTCACTTGTCCGTGTTTTGACAGAATATCAATACACATGGGGATTTGCATCATGAATGAGCTCCTTCGATGGTCCAATGGAAGGATGAGTCGTATCTATACATGGTCTGTGAGTAAAGTAGGCGGCATCCCCTAAGAAGCTGGAAAGGAGAAAGAAACAGGAAACAGCCATTTCCTCTCTCTTTCCTGTCAAATAACACCGCAGAAGCACCGGTGCATTAAGCTCATATGATTCCCATCACGTTGGGCAGATGCCAGCCCATGTGTGGCAGCGAGCACTGGCTATCACTTGTACTGTAACTTTTTGGTGAGAGAAATCTAAAAGCCTGCAAAATGCGACACGCCTCCTCCATTTGTACGACACAAGGCTGGGACGCTGGTATGTGTGGCGCGCAGGAAGGAGTGAGGCGAAGATGCAAGCATTCATATAATTCATTTTGTTCTATCCCATTCTCTGTTATTCTTTTATCTCCATACAGTAAACGACTCCTGCACGGGCTGCCAGCTGCAGGTCGGTGTGCCTCTCCCTTTGGGCCTCCCCCGCGCCTGTACATTTAGCCGAGCGGGCACTGAATAATGAGTTGCCAGAAATTTGGGGAAGCCCATAGCCGTGGGAGACATCCTTTCGAAATGTGCTTTCCGGTCAACTTGCCGGAAAACGTGCCTAGCGAGGAAAAGTCCGACTATGTGGAGCGCAAAAACATTTTGGAGGCCCAATCACGACTGCCACACGCGATTGGTGCATCGTATATGACCTTTTTATTTGATTTCAAAGGCGGACTCCTGTACGTATGCACGCCAATGATGTTATTTTTACTCGAAGACCCTGTCTGTCTTATCCAAAGTCCAATTATGTCTCCTGAAAACCGGAGGTTCGAAACCCATAGGTTGAATGTCCTTCCTGTGGAGAGTATGACAGCACCCTGCATCCTACCTCTTTTTGGGGTTCAATCGGCCCGAACTTTTTTTCTGTCCGAAACAAGAATTCAAAACCTCCCCTTGTTTCGGATCCATTCTTTCGCGGTCTACCTTCCTGTCAATTCCGAACCAAAGAAAGTGATGTATTTGCTTGATAGAACCCTGTACGACGTGGGGGTTGCCCGCCTTTTTAAAAAAAAAACGCATGCATTTCCCCTTCGGGGTTCATTCTGGCTGCAGGGCAAGCAGTAGCTGATCCAGCTCTGATTGATTTATCCGAATCCGTGGAATTTCATTACATGCACGCGCTCTTGGTTGATGAGGACCGTGATGACCTTGGACTGTGTCAGCGCGAAGAATCGCTCTTTTTTCCTTGACAACTACGCGTAGGGAAGGGACGGCTACGGGTCTTCTTTGCGTAAAGGATAAAAAAGAGAGTTGCGGGAGCTGTATCCGAGAAAACATACAATGGGCACAAAAAAGTGGGAACGAGTTCGTGAACGATCCGATGAAGCGTATAAAGGTAATTGACGGTGTCGACCACATGAGTGGAGCCGTATTTCCGGCGATCGATAAACGAGGCGAAGCAGTAACAAAGAAGCAAAAGGGCCATTTGATCTTTGGCATAATTAGATCGAATAACCCGCGTACAGGTACGCCATGAAACGCATGTTACAACAGGATGAGCCGCACGCGGCATATGAAGGTCCATTCTGTGCGCAAAACAAAAGGAGACTCCTACATTCTCAAGGATGAAACGGGGAGACCTATGGCCTATTGACATACCACCATCTCACATGGAATGACCGAATGCGTTCTTCACAAATAGAACCCGGTTATGAATATGCCTAATCAACAAGTGCTCAGGAAGGGCGCCCATCGATCTACTCTCAGCCATGGCCGCTTCGCACTCACTTACAGTCAGAACACAAACACAAACTGCATACCATATTTAAGAAGCCCTCGTCATTGTAACACTGAATCAAGTATGTAGAAAAGGACAAGAAGCAGCAGGAAGGCGTTGCCGAGCATTCCGCATGTCCCTCTTGCACTAACCAAACATTGAAGCATACCGTCGATATGCACACGTCTTTTCTACCAATACAGTCATTTGGCACAGAGAAATTTGCATTGCCGATAATCACAATCATAGCGACAACAGCAACGACAGCGTTAATGACAGCGGTGACAGCAGCAATAACAACAACGCTACCTTACTAGAGCTTCATGCACTTCAAGACACCACTGGTTCTGCTCCAAAACGCAGACACCCTTCCTTTTCGCATGATACCTCATTTGTTGGCATGGCGTTTGAACCGCCTTCGTTATCATGAGCATCAGGTCTGCTTACAGGGTCAGCCGCTCAGGATTGCCCATTCGGGTTAACAACACCCTTCCAATTCTGGACGACTTGGCAGTGGTGCAGTTCACGCCGTTAGAGCAGCGGACCGATGGATAATCTGCGTATCGACGCACAAGAACGACGTGTGTCGGACGCGATCTGTAATCGTGTCCGAAAGCTGGCCCGCCTCCTCCTTGAAGAAAAGTGCGAACGAGTTCGACTGGATGCATGAAGCCCTTAGTGATTTATTCGACGACCCTGAACACGAGCTTTTCCTGCGCTGGACCAGTGAGATTACCGTGTAGCTGTGAAAAGACAAACGACCTTTCCGACGGTACTCCTGACTTCTGTAGAAAACAGCCCAAAACTCTCCCATTTTTGCTGAGTCAATTCAGTTTCGGCCATTGTAAAAAAAAAAAAAAAAAAAAAAAGGCCTAGGGCCGGCCAAGGGAGATATAATCCGGTTGTAGCCCTCTCTCACGCCCTGCTTCCTGTGGCTTCGATAACGGAAGACCGCGAATCCAATTCCCGAGCATAGATGGACAACAATAAACTACCAATAACCGCGCGTCAGGCGTCGTTTCCGTTCCGAGCCTAATTACTGCTCCTAGTCATCCGTGTCGGCCGTCCTTTGCCGTCGAGGACTTTCTCGAAAGCAGACGGTGATACAAAAATAGAAGAGAAAGGGCTGTGCACGATTGCACGAACCGCAGCAGGACCCCCATGTATATTCAGCGCACGCGAGCGGATTGTACCACACAAAAAAAAAACCATTGGTAGCCCAAGAACAACAAAAAATGGCGCAAGACGTCAGAGATACCGAATAGGACCGTAAGCGACATGTCGTGTGTTTCGACATGGTGAGGGAAGTGTAGCGTCATTTCTTTTCAGTTGCCGTCATCCATATACTACATAGGGTAGTGTGAGTCATTTTTTGCTTTTGACGCACGTATGTGGACAGACGCGTGATACGCATACAAACATAAAATATATAGGGATGCTGAGAAGAGACACAACAGATGCACGTAAACAAAGGCAACCCATGCCCAAGATTTTTTTTTCTCGTGTTGTACTGTGGTCATGGTTAAAGCGATGATTCTTCTGTCAGACAAACACCTTCCGCGGAAGCCAAACCCTGTGTCCGCCCGATTTACTGTACCCTGTATTACCTTTGGTACATGATGGGCAAGCAAAAGAATAAATTAAGGAACATAGCGTATCATGCTAATAACGTGTGGCAGCATGTGGCAGTAACCTAGCACTGCAGCCGAAGAAAAAAAGCGCGGGCAATCTGCAAGCATAAATGCATTAGAGCTATTTAGAGCGAATTTTCGTTGTTCTTTTGTTGCGGAGACTGCCAAAAGGAGGGTTATATGATCGAAGCATTGCGATTCGTGGAAAACCTAAAGTCAGAGTCGGGTCACGACGAAGCGGGCCAGGTTACAGCAGCGACCGAATTGAGTGATTGGAAGGTATGATATCATGGCAAGCAGAGAAACAATGGTACGCCACGTGTACTTTCCTTTTGGCGCGCCGATTTCCTTCAGTGCAAGCCGAAGCAAGTAGAAATGAGACACAAAGGAAAGGCTTGGAAACAAGGTTAAGTTGTGTGGTTGTGCAGGCTGGTGGTGGCTTCTCTCTTCTTTTCCCCTTTCTCTGTGGCGATAAATATAGCATTTGGGTTTTGAGGCTTTGAGTGTTTGCTGACATGGTCGTTACGTGAAGTTGTGGTAATACGATTGTGTACCTGGGACCCCTTTTTTAAAAATATATTGCCTTATCCAACAAGAAACGGTGCTGTGGATGAATGGGCAAGGGGAAGAGAATATCGGAAATTTAAGCGGGCGAAAAGAAAGAAAGGGCGGGCTGGCTAGGATGAGGGCAAATGGAAAGCCGCGAGCGCGCGATTTAATTGAGCACGAAAAAAAAAAAGGATTACAGTAGAATTATAGTAGTGAGACTCAATAGCTGCTGTTTATTTCGCTTAATTACCCATATTGCGTAGCGGACCATTTGTGTGGCGAGCAGGGATTCGTACGCGTCATGTAGCACACCACATAAAAAATAAAAGCCCGCTCGTAATGAAGCGGTGTGACAACTTCGCCACGTGCTGTCCGGGCAAACAAAGATCGGCGACACCAAAAAATTGCTCTGCTGTTTATTACGGGTACCAAATCGGGCAAGTTGAGATTCCATACTTTTTCTCTCCCCCCAACCCAACCACACAACTCCCCCCTTCTTTCTGGCCCTTCGGTTCGTGTATATATAAACCCTGCACCTTTGCTGTTCCGTATTCCGTACACAATAAGTCTTTTTTTTCTCTACGCCTCTTTTTTACGTCTCTTACACCAACGCTCAATTCCTAATCATGTCTGACGGAAGATGCATCCATTGCGGTCAAAAAGGCCACTACTCTATGTACGTATCTACACACTTGATATTTTTTATCCAGAAGCACATACTTACTTTCTTGCCTTCTTTTTACAGGATGTGCCCCAAGAAGCCCAATGCAGCCTCTACTTGAACAAGATGAACAAGCAGCTTCTTAAGCAATGCTCTTTTGAACTATCTTATTCTGCTCTCTATTGAATCAGTATCCGCGGACGGTTTCCACGGATTGGCGCGACATCTGCGAACAGCCTCTTTGACGAGGGAAGGCAATCTCTCTCGAACTCGGACATCTACGCTCAACTCAAGCATCACCATCACCACCATCACCATCAACACCTCCTCTTCCTCTTCCTCTTCCTCCTCCAACGTCACCAAATGCACGCACACACAGATTTTCCTACGCCTATGTCTACAACAACATGACAGGCCGGCTTTTTTAACTTATTCCTCCTCCTCTCTCTCTCTCTCAAAGTCCCTTTGACTCCTTATTCCCCTTTCTTAATGGCGACAGAAGATTCTTTATGCTCAAAAGTACAGACACAACCTATGTAATTCCCTTTTTTATTTCCACGATATATACATTGCTACTACATTGATCCTGTATACACTCTATGTACAAAACCATTCAATTCAATATACCGCATATGCATTGAAACAGCCCCCTCAATACTCAGTTCGCGTTATTTTTGTTTTATGTTTGTGGAATTTCCTTGTGTTGTCAACAAGCCCGCGCAAAACAAACACCCCTTACTTCAAGGGATAGGGATATGAAGAAAGGCAAGAAAAGGGGTTTAGACGTCATATCACATAAGAATAGATATCCATCACTCCTATGTGCATAAAGCACGGATCGATGTCATCCATGATTAGGAATGCATTGGATCGACATCTATGCTTTTCCATCCAACAGGGGTGGCTTTCCGAGAGGACAAACGGGGAGTGGAGTGGAGATGGGGGATGAACGGGATGCGTGTGCCAAGCCCAAGTTAGGATGTTCCCCTTGGGGAATGTCGGCGACAAACAGCGAAAGGTTGAGTTGAGTTGCACAATCCAAGCAGTCTATCTTGCTGGGCTTGACGTCATAAGAAGGCAAACTAACCTTTTTGCGGTCCAAGAAGACGTCCTCGTCCAACATAATGGAACTAAAAAATATCGGCTGGGATACGAGGGATTACTTCCACACGACCCCAGTACTTGATCGTGTGGTACACGGCAACCAATTTTCGGATATCCATTCCCAATAAAGAGCCGCAGACCAAGTGGTACGTGGTGCAACGCTTTGTACAGATGACATTTGACTCATTATTAGGATGAAAGGTTGAGCCGACTCGTTCGTCCTAGGCTCAAGAAGAAGCTGAAGAGGAAAGCACAGGATGGGTTTTTTCCATTATAAATGGCGCATTCAGGGGCATTCAACAAAATATAGTCAGCCGCGCGTGTCCATTGGGCGGCAAAAGTGAAAAAGCCACTTGAACCCAAGGATTGGATATCATTTTCCTCTTTATATTGACTATGCAAAGTCATACGCTGGAGTTATACCCGCAACGTACCGCTCACGTTGCTTTATTCCGAAATGTGGAGAACGCAGCCGAGCTTAGAAAAAGACTCATCTCCCAAGATGCTTCTCTGACCTGCGCTCTCATCGATGCATCGGTTATCCTCGAACCCCTTCATGTCCTGCTCGCCGTCAATCGCGCGGTCGCTGACGAGGCACGCCAACAACTCAAATCACACAACGTTTACTCTGAGATCGTCTTTGGTCTCTCACCTGCCACCAACGTACGCTATCCTTGCATACATAATACATAAATTCAGTTAAACTCACACGCTTCTTAGATTGCCCAAGCACTGCGGCGGTTCGGCATAAGCGACGAGACCAGAGACTTGGTGGTCGTTGTACTCGGAGGCGAGGCGACCGAGGTAATATAAAATATACAGAAGACGCGTGTTATTCTTCGTTTCTGACGACAGCTGTCTGATGTGAATGGCAGGTGGAGAGATACATGCGCGACACAATCCAAGGCGACCTGGATCCGCTTACCGAATTGGACCGGGTCAGAAATCTTCCTCAGATCAAAAAAGTAATAAGCCCCCTCCCCTTCGAGCTCTTCTACTGATGAATGGTGGCTAATAACACCATCTTTTGTTAGTATTATCAACTCAACAATGCCGATACCGACCACCTGATGCCTCTCGTTGCTAGCGCAATGGCTCTCAAGGGCTTGTAAAAAAAAGCACTAAACGAAACGAGACTGTACATAATAATTATCTTTTAGTTTCTCTACTAAAAATTAAAGCTTGCTGTTGACCACATCGCCTCCATCTACAATCTCGAGCGCTTCAAGCGTCACGGGTTTAAATTGGGATGCGTAGAATTGGGCAATCTTGGAGGTTGTCTGTCCCGATGCCAGGCGAGCCGCAATACCCTGGAGAATGACAGCCAACTATATTTCCTGTTGTATGAGTTTTCATGCTTTCATGGTTGTTACTGTATCATCGGCCTTACTCTAAAAAAGGAAAAGCAAATTACGAACAACCAGTTCTCGATAGGGTACGGACGCTGGGCCTTGGCACAGTAGACTTGCATGAGCTCTTCGAGACCCGGAATGGGCAAAGGCTCCGTGGAACCTTTGAAACCGACCATGACGTCCGGGATACCAGGAAAGTAGAACGGATTCAGCAGGTTGGCCAGATCGGACAGCGGATGTCCTATCGTGGATAGTTCCCAGTCGAGGATACCGATCACGCGAGGTTCGGTAGGATGATAGATCTACAGCACCGAGAATGTTTAGTATAAAGATTGCCCTCTTACCCTTACTCTGGATTGGCACCTTACCAAATTGTCAATCTACAGGAGGAGGTCACATGGCGTAAGGGCCGCATGTGAGCTTATCGCATAAAAACGTAGAATTGATGCTGATGTCATCTATATATATCTATCCTTGCCTTGTAATCGCCGTGTACGAGTGTCGCTTCATCCTTGACTTGATTGCGCGAGAACCAGGCGAGGAGCTCCTTCAGGCGTGGGAGCTCGCCCACAGGTTTGCCATTCTTGTCTGTAACAGCCGCCTGCGCACCCGACACCTTGGAGAGCGACTTGATCTGGCGCTCGTAAAAGCCATGGTGGCGCCCATAGTCGCCGAGACCCACTGCTTTAAAATCGACCGTGTGGAATTTTGCCAATGTCTCAAGGGCAGAGTACCAGCTACGACTCGAGGGTCAGCAGGATATTACAAACATGGATATCCTGGCTAACCATTTCTTACGATCTTCCGGCTCCAGGGACAGGAACCGAACGTCGGTGAAAATGCGGCCCTCCAGAAACTCCATCACCTAGCCACGCGTTAACTTTTTTGTTTCTTTCCCGGTTGCAGTGGTCACTTGCATAGAATGGGGTGCCAATGACAGCATTATCTTCGCAAAGTGCATATACTTTGGGGACAGGCACGTCGGTGTGATCGCCGAGGGCCTTGATGATGCGGTACTCTCGCTCGACTGCGTGAGCAGTGCGTGACAGCAGCGTTCCTGGCGGCTTCTTGCGCAACACGTAGCGCTTTTTGCTATCCTTTCACATGAGTTTATAGACTCGCGTCTTCAAAATACATGAGAAATAACGTACGTTCCGTCGATGAGGAGATAAGTCGGGTTGGACTGGCCGGCGTTAAACTGCTTAATTTCGAGTGGCGCTACGAAGCCGGGTACGTGTGCGGCCAGGTATGACTCCAGGGAACCAACATTGAGCTCATTCCTATTTCCCGGGGATTCATGTTAAAATCTACTTCAATCGACACACCTTCCCGATTAACCATCACTGTGTGTTGTGCTATAAACACAAATCCAGTTTATAGTATTTATATGTCGGGTGCCCCTCTTCCATGCTCTTTGTTCTCCACCACCGCCTAGCCGTTTTTCTTTGGCTGTTTGTATATCCAAAGACGAGAGACTCACCCTTCACGGACGGCTGAGGTGGACTGACCGTCGTCTTTTGACATAAGGCAATAAAGTGAAAGAAGAGCAAGAAGGGACGCGGAGGGTAAACAAGAATATCACATGGACCGTGAGTCTCTATTACACATGCATCAACCCTATTTTCATGTTCAGCACACAAAGTCCTTTCCGACAGCAGTAGGCATTTCCCGGTGACAGTTTCCTCCCCGCTTTGCACGTTACTCATTAAATATGCTTTCAGGCTTTAACTGTCGCCTAGACTTTGCATCAGAAAACCTTTAGAGATGATACTTTTCCTCACTATGTATCGTTGAGCCTAGAAGCGCATCATAGCACTGCTACTACCTTTGCTATATATATATAAGAACTGGCAAGGCTAGAAACTCTGATGTATGTTTTCGAGGCAGATCAGCTTGTCAAATAAGCATTAGCACTAGAAAGAAGCCTTTCATCGGACAGTATTCGCTCTGCCAAATGCTATTTTCAGGTCTTCACGATTGACGGTACCTTGTTGGACACAGTGCCGCTCCGCTGGAGTAGGACAGACACGTATACTGTATGTAGGATGTGTCCAGCTTTCAGAAGACAGCGCCAAGTACTTTCCAGAAAAGGAGTCCTTTTCGATCTTTTGTTCTTTTCGTTATCTTACTGGACAGGAAGAAAGCAGAGATGGGTTTGAGTCGACAGTTCATTCATTGCTCCAGATGGGACTGATCCACAGCACACGGATATACTGACGTAGGAGAGAGAGAGAAAAAAAAGGAGAGGAACAGGAAGAGAGGCGTGCAAGAAGCCAATGGTTGGTCAGGAATGGGATGGACGAGAAAGGAGAGAGCGAATGGAGCGATCGGCGTGTTGAGCTGGTTGGATGCTGTTTATGTTACACAGAATTTGCTGCGTTCTGCCTTCTGCACGCATGGCAGCTGCCATTGGCAAACATTGGCTGCCCGGTTGCTGGTGTCTTTTCTTTCGTTTCCTCCTGTCCTTTTTACAATCCCAAATGACAAAATCCATAGAAGAGCAAGATTTGCTTATCAAAGAACTTCAGGCAGAGCTTGCAGAGAAGCATCCCGCTGCTCCGCATCAAGAAGTATACTGTAACTTCTTGAATGTCAACCCTTTATTTATCTATTCTTGCGTTTAGTACCTGCGCCAGTTTCTCATTGCGCGCAGCTGGAATGTCGTACGTTTATGGCTTTCTCCATCTCATACCATACCATTTATACCGTAGCACACAATGCTCATTGCACTTCTCATAGAAAGCGGCCAAGGAGCAATTGGACAGCACAATGGCATGGCGAAAGGAGAATGCGGTCGATGAGCACCCGGTAGCGACCGCAACGAACAAATTGCCGCTGCTGTACCCCGTGCGCGGATTTGACTCTCTGCCAGACAGTAACCTTGAGAATGAGGCAGGTATCAGCGAATCGGTATTGCGCGTGTACCGTTGGATGGGCGGCAGCTGCCTGCACAAGACGGACAAGGACGGGTGTCCCATTTATATAGAGCGCCTTGGCTACCACGCTGCCAAGGAAATCGCCAAGAACACAACAGCCGAAGAAGTGTCCCAATACCACATTGGCTGCAACGAGTTCCTTCACCGTGTCGTCATGAAGGACTGCTCCCGCAAGGCAAACAAGACCATCAACCGCGAGACCGTCATTTTCGATTGCACCGGCATGGGCTGGCACCGTACGTCATGATTATTATTTTATATTATATTATAGAAGGGAAAAAGGGGGTGTCCCACTCCACTCACGCGGATTATACCTCTGTCCATATTTATTTATATCTATGCAGAGTTCCATATGCCCGCACTGCAGTACATTCGCGCCATCTCGGACACGGACCAAAGATATTATCCCGAAACCTTGAATCGCCTCTTTTTGGTCAATGCGCCTTCCGCGTTTGTCATGGTCTGGAAAATCGTCAAGGGCTGGCTTGACCCGGGTGTAAGTCTCATCGCAATTCTGTCTATATTTCTATCAACTCAACTCAACTCAACTCACACATCCATTGTTTTCTTACAGACCATCGACAAAATACAGATCCTTGGTAAAGATTATAAGCAAGTTCTGCTGGAGCACATTGAAGCCGAGAACTTGCCTGACTTTTTGGGTGGCACATGTACCTGCGACCACATGCCGGGCGGTTGCGTCCCTTCACAGAGTACGGCACATCATCCTCTCCTTTTTTTTATTTTCTAGTGCATGAACCGTATCATCTGATCAATTCTGTGTTTTTGTTTCATAGTTCTAAAGAATATTCCTGTCATTGAGGCCCAGGAACACAACGGAAAGACAGTTCGCGCATACAATGACGATATCATGGAAAAAGCCAAGACTGACGAGACTATCCGAGGCCCGGCCTTCTTCGACCACTGGTGATTAGATAGAGACACGACGGAATAAATTATCATGATCATGTTGGAAACAAAAGAAAAAGAAAAAAAATGCGAGGGACGTGTGATGGAAATCGGTTTCTTTTATTTTATATGATTAGGATGCATGATGAACGATCGTGCCATTTTCCATGAAAGCCATGTTCTTGGCACTCGCGTTCTGTCGCCGCAAGCGCATTCGAGCCTTGATGTGCTGCCGTTCCCGGTTAAGACGGGCTAGCGCCGCCACCTCCAACACGCGGTCCTGCTCAATCTCGAGCGCCTTGAGCTGCTGCCAGCCCTCGTGGCGCAAACACTTGCCTAGCTTTGGACAGATGGTGTAGTCCGTCAAGGAGGCCGGTATCGTCTCCTTTTCATCTGCCAAAAAATCAAGGCGCACGCCGCCTTCGGCCGCCTCGTCCAGCGAGGCCGACCGCACCACGCGCCACATCTGACTCGGACACACCAGGCGCGAATCGAAGCGGCATTCTTTCTTGGTATCCACGTCACGTAGCCTCTCCATGACCTTGTCGAGAAAGGCTCTGCGACGCTCGACGACTGCGACGCGGTCCCGGATGGCATCCCGTTCGCGACGCATCGCCTGGAGCCGGGCCTGGTCATCCCGGTCGACCTGGAGGTTGAGCTGGCTCTTGGCGCAGGTCGTATGCACCATGGCTTCCAGGGTCTGACTGCCGAGGGTCGACAGCTTGCGCCGTGCGACAGTCAGGCCACACTCGGGCGAGCAGTATTTTGATTCGCGACCTTGGGCTTTGCTGATGCGCGCCGGGTTCTGGCACGCGTCGTTGGCGCAGGCGGGTTTAAACGTCGATGTCTGTCCGTCTAACGCAGTCCCCGATGAGTTCATAGAACACAGGATCAGGCACGCTTCTTTTTTTTTTTGTCCTTTTAGCTTACCAGATGAGCATTTATCACAGAAAAATAGGTCCAGCCACTCGCCGCGCATGCGATCCAGCCCCACACATTCACCGTGGTACCATTCCTGGCAACCATCGCACGGAAGCATATAGCGCGGCGAGACAAAAGGCGTTTTGCAGACACAATAAAGCCGAACTTCTTCTTTGGCGCGTTTCATACCCTTTTTGGCACCAGCAGTAGGAGCAGCCGTCGCCGCCCCTGCCTTGGTGTCGCGTCGTTTGGCAGCCGACTCGCCTGTCTCTGACTTGGGCGGGCGACCTCGCTTTTTGCCCTTCTTGGTCAGGCCCGGCTCTGGCGTGCTGCTCGGATGGGTGATGATCGAGGTGCCAGCACTCGGTGGGGGTGACTAGAAGGAGAGGGGTATGCGTTAAGTTATCTATATTTTACTTTTGTCTTGTTCCTTTTCGTTCTTGTCTTATGCAAGGGATGATCTGGTTACGTACGTTTTCAACACCTTTTTCGTTCCGGACTTCCAAAGCTTTTTTGGAAGGCCTGCCTTTTTTGGCGGATTTGACGGGTTTGGGTTGTGGCGGTGGCGGCATCCTCTGTGGCACGGTGTCGAGCGGCGTGGGAGGGTCGTACGCGTGGCGCATGCGTGGGTCTGAGGTATAAAGGCCGGTGCCGGCTGGCGGCTGGTCGAGCAGCATGTCGATGGGGAAGCTGCGCTTACGCGACTTGTGACTGGAATAGGGGGGTGTATCGGGTTGGTAGTTATAATACATGTAAGTGGAGCTGGAGGAGGAGGTGGTGGAGGTGGACGAAGAGCCGTTGATAGGGTACGTGTACGTGGGTGCAGGAGCAGCAGGACGGGCCAGCTGGGTGGTATAAGCATACGGGTCTGAATAGGGCGGTTGCTGGTGCGCAGAGGCATTGATGAATTCATGCTGGAAATGCGGAGCTGTGTGAGGAAATGGAGGTGGATAGGGATGCTGCGGTGGATGCGGTACAGTATTCACAGTATTCACAGTATTCATAGTATTCGTAACATGCGTGGCATCCGCAGTATCCGTCGTGACCAGTGCTGCAGACGAAGACGACGCGGGGGACTGTACGGGGTCGTATACGTAAGGATGGAGACGCTCGGTGCTGCCGTGGTCGAGTGGGGTCTCAACGGGCTGCCACTTGAGTGCGTTGGCGTCGTTTGTCTTCTCCTTGCGTTTGCGATGCGGCAGACGCTTGGGAGGTTGTTTATCGGTGGGACTGCCATTCACATGCGGTGTCGCGTCTGAAGTCCGCCGAGTATCCCACGAGAGCACGGCCTCGGCCGTGGCCGACTGGGAGGGCCGCCCTGGGTCTTTTGCAAACGGGCGATGGGCTTCATTGGCTGGCGGCGGGGGTTGCAAGTACGGCGGGCTGTGGAGTGGACCCTCGAGGGCAGGATCACGGCCGTTGTGCGGTTGCTGCTGTGGGCGTTCAGCCGGAGCGGGATTGAGCATAGCACCGATGTCCAGGGCTCGTGTGTTCCGAGCCGGATCGGGCGGATCTGTATTCTTGTGTGGGACTGAGTAAGGCATGTCTGGGTAATAGAGATCAGCAGTCGGCCAAGCATGCACGCTTGGGGTGGGTTGTTTGCCGGACATGCACACGTGGCTCTCTTTCTGTCTTTAAGGGATAGACGAGAGAGTGAAGGTGTGTGGGTATGGGAGGAGCCACTCGTGAGTATAGAGCAGAGTAACTACGGCTGGGTACGTCAAGTAGAATATACTGTATAGTACACTATAGTATCGTATAGTATAGTATAGTATATAATATATATATATATATATAAAAGTCGTCTGTGACTGAGGGAAGAGCGGCCGCAAAAGAGGGGAGGGGTTGTGTCCTCCACTTTCTGCCATGCTTCCTCGTTTTGTAATTGTGTGACGGCCATTAGCCGTTTCGGGTCATTTTCATTTCATGCTCTCTTACCCCCATCATCCCACACTGAAAGTAAGTAGCGTACGTAGAATAAAACGTTCATTAAGCAGCGTGTAATAATTATTGGTATTGTAAGATTAGATGGTCGGGTTGGTTTCGTTTCGCCTTGTTTCGTTTCGTTTCATGATTTACGAGTAGCGTGTCGAAGTGCGTGGGCACTGATTGAGCCATTGCGAGTCGTCTGTTCTTTGACGCCGAACGCATTCGGGTGGCGTCGCGCCCACTTGTTCGTCCATATCGCTTGCTTGTTCAAAACTTGGCTGCTGCCGGGGGATGATGGGTGGCGGCGGTGGGGGCAGAGGCATATGCTGGTGCTGTTGCGTCGCCCAGTCCTGGCTCCAGTCCCGCTCTGCTCCTCCTGGCGTCCCATCCGACTCGCTGACACGTGCAAGCGACCCGCCTGAGCTTTGGCTCGCTGCTTTCATGTCACTCGGGAGATGCTGGGAGACCAACGTGGCCGTCGATGGTGTGAAAACTGGAGGTGCGGGCTGCTCGTATGCGCGCTGATAGTACGTCGTCGGCTCCTGCGGCAACGGATCGGACGGCGCCGGTCCCGAAGGCGGCGGTGGCGGCGGTGGTGGTAAACTGTAAGCGGTGCGGCTAGCATAACCAAGTGGCTCCTGTTGCTGCACACTTTCTGTCATCGGCACCACGACGGATTCCTTGGTGTCATAGTCGTAATCGCTCGAGATATTCGAGACTTGCGTCAGCAAATGCGGCGGTGCCTGGTAGTTTTCGAATTGATTGCTGTTGCCAGGCTTCGGGTTCGACAAGAATTCGTGCGAGGCCCCGTTGATGCCTGTCATGTTGTTGTTGCTGACCGTCGGCTTGGGGTGGAAAATAAGGATCACAAGAAACCATGCAACCACGGTGGTGATATTGACTTTTGGAAAAAATTTCAGTACACACACACACACCAATTAAGATGGAATACGCGACGTACTGTTACAGATCAGGATATCAGCCGAGAACTTGTGTGTGTTGAGCATCTTGCGTGCCGTCAGACCATCCACGCTGAGCAGTATGAAGCTGGTTGACGCGATGAACACGACAAGAGACAAGATAAAATTCAGTTCCTGGAAATAGCGTATCTTGTGCGCAATGCTTCTCGAGTTGTTCGATTCGCGTGTGTTTGCGAGCAGTTTTTGGAAACGGAAATGAGAGCTGATGCCCAATAACGCCACAATCATATTTTCTGTAATAGAAAAGTTAGACATGTAAAATCGTCTTCCCTCTCCCTTGCGCTTACGGCAGGCATACACGAGCTCCGGGATAATTTCCTTGTAAGTGGAGGGATACACGTCGCGCGAGAAGTTGTACTGCAGTACAGGAAAAATGATGATGCTCACAACAGTCCTAAATACGTGGGCGTGGGTTACGATATTGTCGCTGTATTCCATCAGTCCACCTTACCAGCCAATGTAGAACTTGAACTCTCTGCTGCTCATGAAACTTGCTTTTGCCACCGAGTTAGCCAGATAATTCCAAAAGCATTGGAGCAAAAGCAACGTTCCGCTGTTCATAAATAAGAAAAGTCATATGATGAGTTATCTACTTGCATAAAAGCGGCCTACTACTGCTTACGTCTGAAGCGACATGCCAATGCACAGACTGTAGTCTACATGAGCTGAGAATTAGTCTTTGCTATTCAGGGGTACAATCAAAGGGGGCATTGCCCGGGGACAAGGCGGGTTGGATGAGGAGAAGTGCCAAGGGAGAAGGTATCAGCGATAAGAAAGCAAGAAGGGGAGCGAAAAAAGTAGGAAACATGCTCTAGGGCAAAAGGATAAAAGAGAGGACAGAAAGAGAAGATACGCATCGTGTTCGAGGGGAGTGGCAAATCAATGTGTTGCACTTGCCTGTGGGAATAACAAGGCTCCTGTCCGCCTGAGTCCACATCTGCTCTGGCTTGGTGATGATGTTACCAAAGATGGACGCAAACCCTTCTTCATACTTGATTTTGCATGATGTGATATCTACACAGGATGCAAAAGTGTGTTGGTTTCTGACAGACAAACAAACAAACAAAGCGATTCTGTGTATATACCATAATAGAGTTGAAAGGGTATCATTATAGCTATGAGAAAGGTAACTATACTTTTGAGCTCGCCCTGCTTGAAACGCGAAGGCTTGAAGCACTCAAATTTGTCGAGCGTCCCCACGCGATACAGGAACCATACGTAGAGATATACCACCGAGACAGCACGTTCTATTGATCAGAAGGACAATGCGGCAAAATGGTGAGCTAAGCAGCACGTCGGTCAAGAAGTAGGGCCGTACGTAGAAAGCTGAAATCGCTAAGATGTGTCATGACTCGTACTGTACGTATGTATGTATGCGTGTGTGGGCGGGTAGTGGAGGAGGAGTGGTGGAGAGAGAGAGAGAGGGAAAGAGAGAAGTACGTTCAAGTAACCGCCTCAGAAAAAAAATAAAGATGACCGCACAGCGCAGTAAGAGCTCATACACATGTCCCATCATGGGCGTAGACACAAACGACGCATCTAATTTCCGTCTTGGGCCTCCCCCTTTCCTGTTCACCCCTTCTTTTCACCCCTCTCTTTCGCCCTGACTCAAACCCCAACTCAGCAGGAGCTCAGAAGATGAAAAGGAGGAGGCGTCCTCTCTCGTCAGCAGAGGACTTCGTCTTTGTCTTAATTCTATAATCTTATTCATTTCCGCCCGCTTATTCGAACTTAGTCTTCTAACTTTGCTAATGGTGCATTTCTCTCTGCATAAGTAAATCTAATTCGCCTGTTTCCCTGTTTCTCTTTTTTGCATTTTCTTCCTATTCACCTACATATATAACTATGGCAGAGACACAACACACAACGTCACACAGATACCCAGGAGTTCAAGACGACCTGAACTAGTGCCTCGTGGAGGAAAGGACAAAAGTGATGAAGGGACGAACCGTGGGTGTTACCTCCTGCTGTTTGCTTTTGGACTATATGCAGTGTGGAGGGCGGAGCACAACAGTCTATGCTCAGGAGAACGTCCAACGAGGAATACCATACAAGGAATGAGGAAGCAGCTTCCTATGACGTGTGAATGTTTTGAAAAGTCTACAGTACTGTAATATAAAACCGACGCGACAAATCCTCGTCTTGTACATCATTCTAGGACTCTCAGCAAAGTCAGGCGGGGCAGTGCATTTATATATATCAGCGCCAGTGCTCATAATGTGTCATGGTACTCATGCGGTCTGACCTGTCTGTGGGGGATTTGGAGGGGGCAAAGTGCCCGATGAGATCAAGTAGAAGAATAAATCGTTGATTCGTTGATGGTTAATGAATTTCTGCTAATAGATTTGCACAGATATTTATGCTCATGTCTTAGAGAGGACAAATCTATTGAATCATGAGGCGTGATCTGCAGCCGTATTTGTCTTTTCCGATGGACCGCGCCTAAACAAAGTTGAGTTGGGACGAATAGACTTTCGGGATGCTTATGTATCTCAATTCTTTATGCTGTATTCTCCTCTTTAAACAGGTACAGTCTAGAAAAAAAAATACGGAAGGGTATTTGTGTTACTCCCGGAATGATCCATCGCCAATCGATCAAAAGTTACTCCTATAATACTCCACTAATTTTCTATTAATGTGCTTTTTTATTGTTTATTGTATTGATGCAAACGGTTCTTTTACGAGCCAATTAGTCAGCACTTAACCCTTCTACATTGTGTGTATGCACCACACTCAAAATCCATATCACTCACAGAGTTTCAGGCCTCACGGACTATGTTCAAGAAATGCATGGTCCGAATTTCCATAGGTACCATTTTGTCCGCCTTATTGCAAAAAGATGTACCTCATCATATCTTGATCAAGATCATGTACACCATGCTTACCCCTTCCCATATTATTCTTAGCATGATTATCGAGATCTATGACATGTGCTCCTGTTCATCACATAGAAAATGGTACGTAAATTTATTAGCGCTGGAAACGTCTAGAAAAGGTCATGATCGCTGCACAGAAAATGGCTTAACCCATCAAGGCATACTGCTATATAATTGTTACATGCTCAGATATATTCTCGTTACAGGACAAAAGCCAGGCATACTTACATACCATTAATAGCTTTTTCTGTAGCCTACAGTTTCGCCATGTGACTACTTGTAAGAAGGAGGTTTTGGCAATACATAGCTCCCTGCCCCGAGTATATGCATGCTGGGGTTACCATTGAGCTTGTTGAAAAAGGGCCCTTGTTGATAGAAATGTCGAGGAGACATATACATGGCAGAACTTGGTCCAAGGTATCGACACGACATTTACAATTGGATGATCGTAGACCCTGCTTGTCAGGGGGGGGGGGCTGTTCTTATTCTATTATATTCTTCTCGACAAGAGCCTTAGGGATGCTCTCCTCCCTTCCTTGTATCTTAAAAAGATTGCACAGACATGCTTTCGATGATAAAAAGAGAAAATGGTGGATGGGGGCTACCATTGATGCCAACTCTAGCATGTAAAGTCTTCCCATGATTGACAGGATTTCCGAGAATTTATTCCACTTGTCCCGGGAACGCAATATGAAAAAAGTGGGAGTGCGCCCAATAATTTATTTTTATTATTTACACGCGCGAGTTGCTCTGGATCGCACCACCATCGACAACGATGGTGGCGCCGGTGGTATAGTTACCGGCGCGCGAGGACAGGTAAATGCAAGTACCTAAAAAAAGAGGAGAATTTTGTTAACAAAAAAGGTGAGTGTAAGACAAGGAAGAATGCCTTACCAGCAACATCCTCAGGCGTGCCGACACGGCCAACGGGAACCGAGGCCTTGATCTCGTCACCATGCTTGCGCAGGGTCTCAGCCATCATCTTGGAGGGGAAGGAACCAGGCGCGATGGCGTTCACAGTGATCGACTCTCTGCCGAGACGACCGGCCAGATGTCGGCTCATGTGGTGCACAGCAGCTTTGGAAGCCGAATAGGCGTAGCTCTCGAACTTGGGGACCTATCAAAACGTGTAAGGAACGGCTGGTTCACATCCTTTTCAAGGAGTATCTTACAGTAACACCGTTGATGGAGCCAATGTTGATGACGCGCGATGGGTTCTCCTGACTGGCCTTGGCGCGCAGCAGAGGCAAGCAAGCCTGGGTGAGGGCGAACACGCGGTTGACGTTCAGGTTCATGACCTTTTGGAAGGCGGCCTCGGGGTATTCGTCCAGCGGGGCACCCCAGGTAGCGCCAGCGTTGTTGATCAAGACGTCGAGGTCTAAATAATGGTACGTTATTATGCATATACCGATGCGATACTTTTTTTAAAAATGCTACTTACGGGACTCATGCTTGGAGAGACCCTGTACGAGCTTCTTGATATCCTCGACATTTTGCAGGTCAGCTGGCAGAGCAATACACTTGCCAGGGCCCATAGCGCTCAACTTGGCGGCCACCTAATCCATTATGCAATGCATATTTAATATATTTCCCGTCCTCTCTTCATGTCCTATTAGCACAAATTTGTTACCTCATCGCAGGCCTTGGCAGAACGGCTGCTGATATAGACCTTGGCACCCGCTTGGACGAAGCCCTGTCGCCCGGAATCTCGTCAGTGGACGAGAGTTTGGATCGCGACGATCGAGTTACTTACAGTGGCAATCATTTCACCAACGCCGCGCGAGCCACCAGTAACGAGTACCACCTTGTCCTTGACGCTGAAAAGAGCTTCAATATCCATCGTTGTAGTTGAAAAAGAAGAGTGAGAAACACTGTGTATTTCGGCTGACACACTCGTTTTTAACGTGCTTTCGGCTGAGATTCAAAGACTTCCCCGCACCACTCGCAAATGGAAGCCTTTCATTTACGATTACAAAATCCTTACACTCAGTTATCATGAGGTTAGATAGTGCATAATAATCAGGGATATACGCCCACTTGAACTTCGTACGGCTATACACAGCACTGTTGTCAAGTATCGCTTTCGGAACTGCTACCAGTATATGCTACCGATATACAGTATGAGAAAAAGCTTATTTTCTATTCGTGTCGGGTGTGTACATTTTATACGTACGTGGTTCACACATAAAATAGGTCCACCCATCTCCATGCTAGCCAGATTCAGCTCAAGTTTTGTACATACCATTGGAGAGCTGATCCCATTTATCCATTCTGTCTCTGTTAGAGTATGTTACGGCGACGGCAAGCAAGTGGCTGCGATCTGCGCTCATATCTTATGGAATATTGCTATGGGCTTCTCGTCTGTCTCCTGGATAGTATTCAAGGGCTCACGGTTGCCATAATAGCAATAACGTTGTCTTAATGGCCTTGTTTCGAGGTCTAGGCATCGGCTTGCGCCACACTTGAAATATCCATCGTCAAAGGGTTCCTCGCCTACACAGTCGTCCGGTGTCCACGATGTATTTATCCATGATGAGGTTGCTGACGGTTATGTTTGCGGTTGTTATCGTCAAATACGTTGTTATGTTATATCCGAGTATACGTCAGCGGCAAGTCTGTATTGGAGGGTCGTCTAAATATTGACAACCTATCAACTGGTGCATTAACAGATGTACCCATACGTATCCGGTGAGCACTGTAAGTAAACTTCACTGTCTTTGTTGGACTGCCATTGACCACATACAGATACCGCGTATTTTTCAAGATAATGAGGCCCGGATGCGTTATGGGAATTTGGATAGCACTATAACACTTTACCACCGTACCTATTGACGACAAGAAAGAGCATTGACCACTACAGGAGGTTCTTTCTCTGACCGTGCCATACTGCGTTTCACTTTTACAGGAAACGCAGAAATAGGTGCAGTTGGTCGTATATGTAATCCCCGTTTGTGGAAACTTATTCATTGTAATTACTCACCATGCTCACGCGGTATATTGTATACAGTACGTAGTATTACGATGAAGTATATAGTCTGTATAATAGCAGTGTGCATGGAGGATGGCAGCACATTGGAATAAATTAAGCTTGTCGTTGTTATAACGTTGATTGAACCACAGCATTGCGTTGTCCCATTATGCCAGGTGAAGTGCGTGGGAAATCGCGTCGACGTGGTGTTTGTTCGCACTGGTACGGTGCTATAAGGTAAAGTAGTA